>MU187409.1:0-41537 GCA_016904865.1 Pissodes strobi | reverse complement strand
ATACCTTATATCAAAATGACACAGATGAGAACCACGGTCAGGGAGGAGTGGCTTTTATGGTAAACAGACGGATAGAACACATGATGGTCAAGTATTCAGCAGTTTCTGAAAGAGTGATATACCTAGTCTTGAAATTAAATAACCGCTATAACCTCCACATAATACATTGCTATGCACCAACTTCCACTGCGGACGATGAACTGGTGGAAAAACTATATGAAGACATAACACATGCTAGGAGACTAGAAAAAACGCATTATGTCATCGTCACGGGGGACTTTAATGCCAAAATAGGGAAAAGACAAATTGGCGATTCAGATTACATACGAAATTTCGGGCTGGGATATAGAAACTGCAGAGGAGAGACACTAACTAACTTTATAAATACCGAAAAATTGTTTTGTTTGAATAAGTTTTATAAAAAACAAGAACAAAGGAAGTGAACATGGCCTAGCCCGGATGGACACGTTAAAAACCAAATAGACAGAGCAATATGCAGAATATCTCTGTGCTAAACCGATTCAACACAGGTAGTGACCACAGGTTAGTGCGTGCCAGGATATGTATTAATACGAAGTTAAAAGAAAAAAACTACTAAGGAAAGAGGTCCCTTCCCAACGTCAGAAGTATTAACACAAAAAAGGACGAGTATCAAAAGGAATTAGCACGGAAGTTTACACCAAACTCACTTGAACACAAAAATATAGACGAATTGGCCGAAAAAATAACTAAAGACATATAAATAGTTACAAAGAAAATATGTAGTAGAGTGAAAAACCAAAAAGAGGCCAAATTAAAACCACAGACGATAAAACAAATAGAAAACGAAAAAGAACCAAAAGAGACCATCCTGAGTATCGTACCTTAAATGCAAAAAATTACGAAAAACATTAGGAAAGACTTAAGAGCACACAAAACGAAGCAAATATTAGAAACCATAGAGAACAATAAAAATATGAAAGTGCTGAAAACAAGCAATTCCATCGGTAGACAAAAAATCATAAAAATAAAAAACGAGAGTGGAATGTTAAGATCACACAAGGAGAAAATTACTAAGGAAATCCAAACATTTTATGAGAAACTCTACAAGTCCACCATTCCAAACCCTAGAAGTAACCCCCCACACATCCTAAATATAGGCTCAGAAAATCTTCCTGAAATAATACAGTCCGAAATTAGAGTCGCTCTCAAATAGATGAAGAACGGGAAAGCTCCCGGAGAAGACAAAATTACCACAGAGATGCTAAAATTGGAAGGACAAATACCGAAGCCATGGAAAAATGCGGAAGTCATTCTGCTCCATAAAAAGGGGGACATAGCAAATATAGAAAATTACAGACCCACAAGCCTGCTGTCACACTTTTATAAGTTAGTAACTAGAATAATAACAAATCGACTGACAGCGAAGTTGGATGCGTATCAACCAGCACAACAGGCGGGATTCCGTAAGGGGTTCGGCACCATCGAGCACTTACAAACAATCCGGACGGTAGTTGAAAAAACAACAGAATACAATATACCGTTGAACCTAGCTTTCGTAGATTACCGTAAAGCCTTTGACAGTATCTACACATGGGCTTTCTTGACAGCTCTAGAGGACGCTAGCATTGATTCTAGATACTCTGCCCTCATTAAAAATATATATGATGGAGCTACTCTACACGTAAAAATAGATGAAGATCAAGTAACCGAAAAGATAAGCCTTAGCAAGGGCGTGAGACAGGGGGATACCATCTGTGGGATATGCACAGACATTCAAGAATTAAAATTAATGCTGCAAGACCTAACGAAAAATCAAAGCAAATAGGGTTAAAGATGAACCTTGACAAAACAAAAATAATAAGCAACAGCCAAGAAGATATTATTATAGACAACACCATCATAGAAAGGGTAGAGCATTATATATATTTGGGACATATAATTAAAAATGGAAAAGAAAATCAAATTTTAGAAATTAAGAGAAGGATACATTTAACGTGGGCAGCTTTTGGCAAACCCAGCTGAATCTTTAAGGACAAGAATATCCCAATAAATTTTTAAAACGCAAAACGTACGACAGTTGCATACTACCAGTGGCAACTTACTGGCAGTCTGGAAACTATGGCAATAACAAATAAGGTGGTAGAACAACTCAGAGTCAAGAAGACTCAACGAGCCATGGAAAGGATTATGCTAGTTATAAGATTGAGAGACAAAATTCCTAACACCGAAATCCGCCGAAGAACCAAAATAACTGATATCATGGAGAAAATAGCGAGGCTAAGATGGCAATGGGTGGCACACGTAGCGAGACAGAATACGGAGAAGCGGTCATACACAGTAATTTTTTGGAGACCTCGAGGAACAAGAATGGAGCGTAGGAAGGCCAAAGAAAAGATGGATAGACGATGTAGTGACTGTAGCCGGAAAGAAATGGATGAAAACAGCTAAAAATAGAAAAGCATGGAAAGAACTGGAAGAGGCCTATGTCCAACATTGGATGAATGACGGCTGAAGAAGAAGAAAGGTCAGGTGCGGCAGTTGATTTTTACCCCTACCCACTGGTACTACTAATAACCTGGAATGACCATTCACTTCTCAACTAAAAGCTGTCAACTATTTATAGATTCTAGCAAGAAAGAAAGTGAAATACGACCCAAGCCACTCCTAGAGAAGAAACCATCGAAACTTGAGGATAATGTTGAAAATGGTATAAAAAGAAGTGCATGGATTTAACCTCGCCAAGGAAATACCAACACTGGACAAATTTTGCAAGGCATTAAGACTGACGAAAAAAAGCTGAAATATTCATGACATGAATTGACGTTTCCGAAGAATATTTTAAGGAAATGTTCGAATATATTCCAGGTAATTCAGTAATAGTGATGGATAACGCCAGTTATACTTCTAGGTTAGTAGATAACCTTCCCACACCTTCTAGGAAAAAAAACGGAGATCATTAAGTGGTTACAGCGAAAGAGATTGAATGGTGGTAAACATGGAGAAAAATAACTTTTGGAAATTGTTAAGCGGCATAAGACAAAGTTTTAAAAAATATGTTATTGATGAAATGGCGAAAGATCGAGGTATTGTTGTACATCTCTTACCCCCCTATCATTGCGGTCTGAACCAAATGGAGCAAGTAAAAGGTTATGTTGCTAGGAACATCACAATTTTTAAGATTCAACAACCAAGACCAAGACAAGGCTTGGTGGATTCATTGGCCAATATAATTGCGGAAAACTTGCAAAACGCCATAAAACATGTTATAGCAGAGAAAAAATATGGGACCATCACAACGTAATCGCTGAAACTATGGAAATCGAGCCTTTAAATTTTAATATCCTAATAATTATTAGGATTATTATTAGGCTATTTGCATGCAAATATTTCTTTTTTTTTTTGTTATAAACTATTCTCATTTTGATGAATTAACATTGTATATATTCGAAAAACTGAAAAATAATAATAACACCTACATTATACTTCATTAGGTATTCAAATAAATTAGAAAACACAACCCAGTTCTCTGACAATGGTTCCCCGATTCATTGGTTATCTTTCACTTGCATTTTATGGTTATTCACCGCTTACAGGGTGGACTGGGGTACAATTTCTATTCTATTGTCACGCCTAGCAACTATCCGAATGTTTTTGTGCTACCCTATAGAACTGGCCTTGCCGTGTCTAAGTATGAGTCATCGTCGCGCCGGCCGCGAAGATTCAGCAACGCTGAAATTATCTCGATGCCCTGGTCGAGAATCATATAGAGTGGCCTCGCTTCTTCCCGAGTATTCGTGATAGATTTGAGATTGTATATAAGTAGCAGACCTAAAGCGTGTTGTTAGTTAAGCCTTGAGTGTTGACTTGTAAAGAGGTATTAGTCGTAAAGTTATAAGAGTAGTTTGGTGTGTTTAATTGCATACAGTGATTAAGAATAAAGAGAGTATTATTGTAAAATAGTAAAAGTTGTGATTTCGTTCAGAACCCACGGAATATCGTAACATTTGGTGTCAGAAATTCGATTGTGAAGGGACCGGACTTTGAAGTATTCGTCGAGGAGAGAAGAGGTTACAAGTACGTCAACGAGACCGTTTTGATTGGTGGATTCTGTGAAAATTTTATAACATTCTATGGTCAATACGAGGCAACAAACGGCAGAAATGGAGCAAATTAATAAAATGTTGGTCGATTTCATGGATAATTTAAATGCTGAGAGGCGAGCGGATCGGGAAGAGGATGAACATAAAAGACAAGCGGAACGGGAACAGGATGAATGTAGAAGGCAAGCAGAACAGGACCGGCTTCAGAAAATTTTACAAGATCAAGAAGACAAAAAGACAAGCAGAACAGGATCGGCTTCAGAACATTTTTCAAGATCAAGGAGATAAAAAGCAAATAGGACAGGACCGGCTTCAGAAAATGTTTCAAGATCAAGAAGATAAAAGGCAAGCGGAACGGGAACAGGATGAACGTAGAAGGCAAGCAGAACAGGACCGGCTCCAGAAAATTTTACAAGATCAAGAAGATAAAAGGCAAATAGAACAGGACCGACTTCAGAAAATTTTACAAGACCAAGAAGATAAAAGGCAAATAGAGCAGGATCAACTTCAGAAATGGATGCTGGATGTAATTGTAGGCGAGCAAGGAAAATTACAGAAAATATTGGACGGTCAAAATGAGAAATTTGAAAAAGAAGTAGACAATATACAAAAGGAAGTTGGAAATGTACAAACACAAGTAGGAAACGTACAGAAAGAAGTAAAGAATCTTCAAGCAGAAGTTACCAGACTAAAAAAATCAAGGACTCACCGAGAGGGTATTTGCCACAGGACATCATATCAAACCTCCAAAGTATGACGGTCAAACATCCTAGACAATGTACAGAAGACAATTTAAAGCCGCTGCTGTTGCCAACGCTTGGAATAACGAAGAAATGGCTACGTCACTAGTGGTAGCGCTTCGTGGATCTGCCCTGGAACTTCTACAGATCATTCCCATCAGCCAGCAGGGGAAATATGACATACTTGTAGCGGCACTGGAGAGACGATTTGGCGACTAACATAGAAGACAAGCTCTATCAGGCACAAGTAAAGTCTCGACATCAGAAGCCTAGTGAAAACCTGCAAGAGTTTGAATCAGGCGTTAGACGTCTCATTCAATTGGCCTACCCGGGAGCAACAGAAGAATTTCAAGAGGAACTTGCTGCCCAATATTTCGTGGATGGTATCAGAGATCCAGAAACTCAGAAAATGCTACGCCAAAATGCCAAATTTGATAACAGCCGTGAAGTTTTGGGTAGAGCCCTAGAAATCGAGGCTAAGCCAACAATCAGGGACGTATCCATCCAGGAAGAAAAGCTGGCGAACAGTTGTGAACTAACTGAGATGGACGGTATTTTGAAGAAATTAACCGAAGTTCTTCAGGCCACGAGGAGATTCCGGGAGCCACTAGAAGTTAGGCCATATAACCGAAATGCTATAAATCAGTGCTATAGATGTGGCTAGTCTGGACATTTCGAAAGGAACTGTCAAGTACAGATATTCCGGGAGCCACTAGAAGTTAGATCATACTACCGAAATGCTATAAACCAGTGCTACAGATGTGGCAGGACTGGACATTTCAAAAGGGACTGTTGAGTACAAAGATTTCGGGAGCCACCAGAAGATAGGCCACGGAACCGAAATGTTTCAAATCAGTGCTGTAAATGTGGCAGGACTGGGCATTTCAAAAGAGACTGTCAAGTCCGAAGATTCCGGGAACCACTAAAAGATATGCCACGTAACCGAAATGTTTCAAATCAGTGCTATATATGTGGCAGGATTGGACATTTCAAGAGAGAATGTCGAGTACAACTACGGTCTACATCTCCATCCAGAGACGCTAGCAGTTCAAAGTCAAGTCAGGAAGGGTTAAAACAATATAACTTTAAGGTTAAGCACAGGGAAGGAAGATGGCATACTAATACAGATGCTTTATCCAGAAGGTCATGCGAGGATAATTATAAACATTGCCAAATAATAGACCAACGAGAAAGAATCACTCCCATTAGGCAAACCAAGTTTATAGATGATTAGCAATGGACCACAGAGCAACAAAGAAATATCAGCTTGAGGATAGTGAAATAGCACTGCTACTAAAAGCTAAAGAAGAACGTCAACCAAGACCAAACTGGAGAGATATTTCAACTAAATCTATCTTTAAATCTCTGTGGGCTCAGTGGGACTCACTGGTAGTTGAAAATGGACTCCTTAAACGAGCCTGGGAGAGCGCCGATAGAAAAGTAGTGAAGATGCAGTTAGTTTTACCAAGGAAGAGGTTATCGGAAGTCCTGGAGGAAGTACATAATGGAAAGTTTGGTGCTCATCTCGCAGTGAACAAAACGATTGACAAGATCTGCGACAGATTTTACTGGGTCAACTACTGCCAGCATGTAAAATCGTGGTGTCGGCAGTGCTCAACCTCTGCCGCAAGTCAAGGACCCAAAACAAGATCTAGGAAAAAAATGGAACAGTATAATGTGGGCCTACCGTTTGAACGTATCGCCATTGACGTAGCTGGCCCTTTTCCAGAAACAAATAATGGTAACAAGTACATTTTTGTGGCAATTGACTACTTCAGTAAATGGCCTGAATGAAGAACATTTGTCAAAGGTCGTAGATGAACATCAGAAAGATTGGGACCAACGCATACCACTATTTTTGATGGCCTATAGATCAGAAGTCCATGACACGACAGGACTAACACCAGCCATGGATTTATTTGGAAGAGAACTCCGTTTACCCTGTGACCTATTATTCGGAACGCCAGACAACCAGGATATGGAAATTCAAGACTACGCGGACTCTCTTAAGGAAAAGTTGCTATACATCAATGAATTAGTCAAAGAAAACACGGAGAAAGCATGTGACCGAATGAAGACACGATATGAACTCAAAGCTAATTTTATGGAATTTCACGATAAAGTCTGGTTATATAATCCGCAGAGGAAGAACTCTCAAGCTCACGCCAATATGAGAAGGGCTCTATATACTCATCAAAAGAATTAATGTATTTAAAACTGTATTTTATAACCTCTAAAAAAACATCTTTTTATATCGAGCTTTCTGTCAATAAGCTGTACCATAGTTTGTTAAAAAATTTCTCTTTTTAGGGTTATTTAAGGGAAAATAATGAATTAAACTGCAACAAATTTATTATGAAGTAATATAATACTGCCCTTAATTAAACTCAGGATGTTTTTGGACATTAAAAGAATGTACTTCACTATTAGCATTTTAAGTGCAGGATTTATTTTAATATTTGGAGTAATAAATTTCTCTATTTAAATCTTAAAAACCGAACATTTTTAACATTTGGACCCAAAACCTTATATTTTAACATCCCACACCAAACATGTATTGAATAACGCACCTGAAATACAATTTGTTCAGTTGCCCGAGGGATGTGATCAGACCAAATATGACAGTTCCCCCTGTTGTGAATGATGCTTCATTCGCCCATAAGATCTTATTGATGAAAACTCAGGATCCTCCTTTCTTGGACATATTTTTACCTTCTTTATTCTTGCTTATGTTAGCTTCTCAATAAGCATAATTTTTTAAATATGTGCATATATACTTCTTCCAAGTTCTTCAAACTGTACCATATTCTAACTCTTCCTCCATTCGTCCATACCGTTTGTCCATTATAGTATTTCTTTTCAATCATCATGGATTCTCTTAGAAATAAAGCAATATTGTCAAATCTCATTCACTTCTTCGTCTTCATCCCTTTTTGTTTGCTAAGGTAGATGTTGCGTATAGAAATTTATTGAGTTTATTGGACATTGGGCATTAAAGTATTCTTACATTACTATTAATAATTTTGTATCTTCAAACACACATCTTCAGTTTCAAAAAACGAATTTACCAAGTGAATGAATTCTGCTTACGAGGTGAAAGCTTAAAATTATTTGAAAATTCTATTCAGTTTAGGCTAAACTGGTAACACTTCCGAGTAAACCGGATATTCAGACTGCTAAATGAATCCTGAAAAGTAAGAGATGAGAATGGCCTACATTTCGTCAACGTTGTTCAACAATAATTGTCTGACTTGACAAAAATTCTTTTTTTCGATCATTAATTATAGAAAACCGTTGAATTTGGTTAAAAAACTTTGGCCAAGAAACTCAAAATGTAATAAAATATAAGATATTCAATTTTAAATGAAAAATTCAATGACTCTAAATTGTGTTTTATGTGTCCTTTAATCTTTAGTTTTGTCTATTCCAGCGGCAATAAAAGTTCTTTTGCCGCAGCTGGTTAATCTGATAAAATAACGATTTTTTTTTACTCAGTCGGCGATTTTGTCATGCCATGTGCCACTTTTCGAACGTGTCGACAATATTTTCAATAAATAAATCAAGCTTACTCTGAATAACCGTATTACTTTTACAGCTCCCAAATTATTTTGCAGTCGCTAGAGAAATAAACAGTATGTACTTTTAACTTTAATCCAATATAGTACGCATTATTCGGAGTAAACGTGACTTTTTGTGACTGGTTTGTAGTGACACGCCACAAAAAATATCACTTCTACTCCTAAGAGCTTAACTCAATTACTGTAAAGTACCTCTAGTAAATTAGACTGGTATATCGACTCTGGTGCGAGTGTACATCTGTCTGCAAATAAAGAATGGCTGACGAATATCGAAAGTTCCGCCAATTTGCAAGAAATTATGGTGGCTAATAAGACTAATGTGTTGTGCGTTCCCGAATTGGCTACGAACTTAACGAATTAGCTGGAACAGCTGATTGAAGGATGGCGTTTACAAGCTAAACACATGGAATGCCAATAAATGTTTATTGTCAGCGGAAACGGTTACTACCGGGGAAGTCTGGCTTCCTCGTTTTGGGCATCTTAACAGTGCTTATCTGAACAAAATGAAGAATGGGATCGTCGAAGGACTTAGTTATCCAGGTGTTCTAAATATAGGACAGAAGAATTGTCACATTTGTTGTGAAGGTAAGCAATCTAGATTACCATTCAAAAATAAAGGGCATAGAGCTACGGATATTTTGGAAATAATACATACCGACGTATGTGGTCCAATGGAAACTCTATCGCTTGGTGGATCAAAGTATTTTGCGATTTTTGAAGATGATTTTAGCCGTATGACGTTTGTTTATTTTCTAAAAACGAAAGATCAAGTGTTTGATTGTTTTAAGAGTTTTAAAAATATGGTGGGGAATCAAAAGAACAAAAGAATAAAGATCTTGAGGTCGGACAGCGGTGGTAAGTCCTGTAGTATGGCGTGAAAAATGTCTAAAGAACAATGGAATTATTCATCAAAAAACAAACCCCTACACTCCGGAACAAAACGGGATGTCTGAAAGGGTGAACAGAACTGTAGTCGAAAAATCTAAGTGCATGTTGTTCGATGAAAATATTGAAAAGAAGTTTTGGGCCGAGGCAGTTCACACTGCTGTCTACTTACGAAATCGGTCACTAGCTTCTGGACTTGATAAAACCCTATATGAGCTGTAGACAGGCAGAATGCCTGACTAGAAAAATCTCAGAATTTTTGGTAGCTCAGTGATGGGGCATGTTCCCAAAGAAAAACGCTTAAAGTGGGACAGAAAGGCTGTTGAGTGTATTTTAGTAGGATACGATGACGAAGTTAAAGGTTATCGAGTTTATGATGCTAAGAAAAATACAATATTTACGATTCGAAATGTAACCATTATGGAAAATATCAAAGAAGAAGTGAACATCATGGTAAACAGTACATCAAACCCAGAAGTAGATAATAACGACCAGATATTAGTTTCAGTGGGAGAACCAGTTGCTAATGAAATTTATGAAGATGTAGAAGTACTCTCTAATAGCTCTGGTGAAGTTTGGGAGAATGGTGTGAATGATGTAGTATAGTAAAATTGTGCCGAAAATGGGTGTATTAAAGAAATTTGGAATAAAAAGTTAAAATTTGATGAAGTTGAAGTTTAAATGGTGTTGAACATGATTCAGTCGAGTCCCGCGACGTCCCGGCTGGGGAAATGCCGCCATCTTGAATTTTAACCTGCCATATTTAATTTTCGTCGCCAGACTTTTTCTCTTTTCCATTTGGTTTCTGAATAATATTTTGTACACTGTTTTTTATTTAATAACTAAGGTAATACCTCTTTATTTTCCTGATAGTAAATTACTTAGAAATGGGGAATTTTTGGCGATTTATACAAATGTATACAAATCTTTTAAAAAAGCAAAGGAAAAATTTAGAAATAAATACCTTCTCATTCTAAGATATTATTAAATCTTTTTAATCTACCCATACTATATAATAATTATAGCATTTGGCAACGCTGCTGGATTAAGAAGGAATTATAAAAGTTGCAGGGAAGTCCTTTACTAATCCAACGTTATAGCGAAAAGACAAGGTAGTCAATCTTGCTTCCCTATCGGCCACCATAAAGGTTGGCGAACGGTGGGCAAAGGTCAACCCACTTATTCTTTTTCACCATATAATTTGTGTGGTGAAAGATGACGGTCAATTATCAGGAATATTTGCAGTATGAGGTTGCACGAAGGCAACAAAGTGAACACATCAATATTATTTCCAAAATTTGTCCTCCCGGTGAAGTTCTCCCAGAGAGTCCTTTCTACAAATTGGATGGAGGAGATCTCCTGCATCGAGTTCCGTGGCCAAGTATGTATGCAATGTATAGTGAAGTATGCAAGAGATATGTCAACTACGTCATGACAACGTACGGACTTAACACTATCGTAGTGTTCGACGGATATGACAGCGGTCCCACAACAAAGGATGCAGAACATCAGAGAAGAGGAAACACGTCTACAAGAGACTACAAAATTGACAGGTCTAATCCGGTAAGGGTGCCAGGGAAGTAATTTTGAGTAAACCAAGAAATAAATCTGCCTTAATTTTCCTTCTTAAAACTTATTTGGAGGCTGAAGGTCTAGGTGTTTTGCAAGCGAACGCAGATGCAGGCTCTATCATTATTAGGGCGGCATTATCAAAAGCACAGGAAGGTTGCAAAGCCGTAGTAGTTGGTAAAGACACGGATCTTCTCGTCTTGATTATTGGGCTTTCACCTGTTGAAACCAGCATTTTTATGTTGATCCCGGTAGCGCGAGCGCCAGGAAAACCACGTAAAATATTACGAGCAAAAACCTTGGCATCAGACCTTGCCGACATCTGCGGGTAATACTTTTTCTTCATGCGATGACTGGACGTGATACAACGTCAGCTTTGTTTGGAATAGGAAAGAATCGTGGCTTTAAAATTTTAAACACAAAAGAAGAAAATCGAGAAAAAGTTGCTGTTTTTGAAAAAGAAAATGTTTAGGAAGCTGGCGAAGAGTTTTTGGTATAGTTATAAGAGGGGGTCTAGATCAGACGTTTTAAATAAATGTAGATTTAAAAAATACGTCTCATCAGTGGCAAAGCAGACCATACAAGGTATTTTGGATCTAGCTACTCTGCCACCAACCACAGCGGCGGCTGAGTATAATTTCTATCGGGTTTATCACCAGGTTCAACAGTGGTGTGGTGTGGATCTTGACCCCAGTGATTGAGGCTGTACATTCGTTGATGCTGTTTTGCAGCCAGTAGTGACTCTAATAAACGCAGCTCCTCCTCACCTATTGAAGCTTATATTTTGCACTTGCAAGGGGGACCGCAGTAATAAGTGCGAGTGTCGCAGGCCTCACTGGTAGCACAATGAGTGGAACCTGTGTAGGTGAAAACTGTTTTAGCAAGGCTGAACCGATGGAAGAAATTGACGTCGATGAGGCAACTGAGGTTGACGACTTAAGGGAAGAAGGTCCGACAAACACTAAATGCACTAGGTATATTTTTACAGTAACCTTTATATAAAATTAATACCTACTTCACTTACTATAGTTAAGTTCCGGCATCCGGAACAACAGACAACCACCAGAATAGTAGAGATTAGGAGAGACCTTGAATAAGCGTAAGTTAATAGTATAATTTGCGATGCTACTCGTTTTTGTTCATGAGATTTGTTGAAGTTAATATGTTTCATGCAGGATCAAGAAAGTAGATGACAGGAGTCAGATCCAGGAGCTTCAGTTAAAATGAATCGCTTAAATTTTGTAATATATCATAGTAAAAAAAAATGTCCGAAACCCTATTAATTTAAATTTAAATTTTAAATATTCTACTGTCAAGCAGTGGCGGTCGTCAGCTCTTATTTATGAGAAGGCATAATTTTCGTAAATTTAAATAAAATCAATATGTTTTACATTCATTCAATGATGTCAATGTACTTTTTATTTTTAGTAAAATATCGGTGGGCGGGGGACGCCCTTCCACGCCTTCTCCTCCCCCTGGAGATGACGCCCATGACAAGCATATTCATTTAAGTAAAAAAATGACTTGAAATTCCCAAGAGATAGCTAAAACGAAAAATTTTAATTAGAACTGTAAAGAAAGCGATTAAATAACTGTTTACTGGAAACAAATATGGCGGTTTTTAAATTAACATGGCGGCGTTTCCCCATCCGGGATATCATGGGACTCGATGAAACCATGCTCAGCACTGTTTGAACTATTACTAAGCCAAGTTTCAACTTTTTATTCTGAATTTCTTTATTAAAACACAATTTGACTGTACTAATGAAAGCGATTCGTCTCCTGATGAAGAGGTTCCTATTATGTTAAGAAGATCAGAAAGAATACCGAAATTGAGAAACTTGGGAAATGGTTTCAGCTGCATGTATTCAGAAAATATTCATCTAGACATTGACCCAGAAACTGTCAACGAGGCATTATCGCGACCAGTGGAAGAAAGCGATGGAAGAAGAGTTGAATACCTTCGAGGAAAACCAAGCATGGGACTTAGTTAATATTCCCGACGGACAAACAATTGTGCAGGGCAAGTGGGTTTTTAAGAAGAAAAGTGATCGTGACAACAAAGTTCGATACCGTGCTAGATTAGTTGCGAAGGGTTTTACTCAAAAACCTGGTGTCGATTTTGACGAAACTTTTTCACCCGTGGTAAGACATTCTACCCTTAGACTATTAATAGCATTGTCTATAAAATTAGAATTAGATATCATGCATTTAGATGTGACAACAGCGTTTCTTAATGGCACAAAACGTTTTTATGATGTTACCTTTAGGTTTCGAAAATCCTGATAAACATAAGGTTTAAAAGTTAAATAAAGCCATTTACGGTCTTAAACAATCTGCTAGAGCATGGTACATTAAGGTTGACGTTGTTCTGAAAAACTTAGGATATAACAAATCTTATCAAGAACCTTCTTTATATATAAAAACCAAAGATAGTTTGTTGACCTTTGTAACAGTTTATGTTGATGATTTTTTCATTTTTTCAAATAATAAGGCAGAAACGGATAATTTGAAATTCGAACTTGGGCAACACTTTAAGATTAAGGACCTTGGGCAGATTAAACAATGTCTCGGTATGAGAGTAAACATTGATAAAAAGAACAATACAATTTCTTTAGATCAAGAGCAATATATAAATCAAATTTTAACATGATTTAATATGCTGGATTGTAAAACTGTAAGCACGCCTATGGAAGTCAATGTTAATCTTAAGAAGAGTGAGAAGCCATGTAACACGAAATTGCCATATCAGTTCAATAACTGTTTTGACGAAATCACTGGAAACAGGCTAAGCGCGTTTTAAGATATTTAAAACACACTAAGCATTATGGTTTAATATTTCATAACGATAATTCGAATTTAGAAGGTTTTGTAGACGCTGACTGGGCAACCGATTCGAATGATCGTAAATCATACACAGGATATTGTTTTAAACTTTGTGGTTCAGTACTATCTTGGGAATGTAGAAAACAAAAAACGGTTGCACTATCAAGTACTGAAGCCGAATATGTGGCGGTTTCAGAAGCTTCAAAAGAAGCTATTTACTTAAGAAACTTAATAGCTCGGTTAACAGGAGTTGTTGATTGTATTACGTTATTCAATGACAATCAAAGCGCAATTAAGTTGTCTGTAAATCCATTATATCATAAGAGGACTAAGCATATAGACACACGTCATCATTTCATTCGTGATGCAATTTCTGACAATTTAGTAGAAATGAAGTATTTACAGACAGCTGACATGCCTGCTGATGTTCTTACAAAAGGTTTGAGCTCAGTTAAACATTACAAATTTTTGAATTTGTTAGGTATAATAAGTATTTAAGGTAAATATAAGTGTCAGCATTTTGTGCTAGTGGGAGTGTTGAAATTGTTAAGTCCAAAATGTTACTTTTGTTGGTACGCCACTGTATATTTAGGCGCTATCACTTTGACATGTCAGCAGATTTGCTTCTTGAACGTTTCTTATTCATTTATAATAAAAGTTAGTCTGTGCAGGAAATTCAACAAGCGTGTTTCATTTATAATATTATCGTCACTGGCTTTTGGGAATGATAACGTAAAATCGGCAAGTTCTCTCGCATATATTGTGGACTGATGAGGCCACCTTCCATAGCAATGGGGGAGAACGAATCCGCGTTGAATGCGAGAAATCCAGCACCAAGGTCGTTGGTCAGGAATACTAGGAGGACGAATTATTGACCCATTTTTTTGATAATCCACTGAAAGCTGAGTTACCTGAGGTTTTGAAGAGAGGAATTGTCGGTTTTGTTGGAGGAAGTGCCCCTTGCAATTCGACAAAGAATTATATTCCAGCACGATGGTTGTCCGGCACACTTCGCAGTGAACGTTCGGGAGTTTTTGGAAGCCAACTACCCTGACAGATGGATAGGACGGGGTAGCATCTTTCCATGACCGGCTCGATCACCCGACATGACATGTCCCATACCGGAGTTATGGCCATTTAAATGAAAAGATGTTATTACACCAGTTACCACCACTATATTTTATGAGATATAGCAAAATACTTTAAATAAAAAAAGTCACAAATTTTCTACTTTTTACCATGGTAACTGTTAAGTAATCACATATTTTGTAATACGAATATTAAAAATACGTCTTATTTAAAAAACCGAACCGGCAACAGTGCATTTCTAGTTACTTAAATACTGCCCGCTACTTCGCGTTCGGGGGTGAATCCCTGAATCAGTCGGCAACAGCTTTTAACCTTTTAAACCCTTGTCCGGTGCGCAATACAATCGAGCAAGCCGATGCTATGCATCTGGAGCATAACAAGAACATTTATAATATTTTCTTTACATTCATATTTTTGGAGGAAAGGCCCTTTTTTTATTGATTCCAGTTGCACCCCCAAGCGGCTATCCTACAAAGTTGAAAGTAATTTCCAGCGATTATCCTTGGACGATTTACTCGACAATATTTTTTCCTCCAAGTTATATGACTCACGGTTACCGAGTTATGGCCGACGTCCATCCTTAGTTGGCCGCCCAGTACAACAGATATGAACGGATCACATTATTAATAGTTACAACTATAATTATAAAGAGTATACTTTCATAGACAGGTTTGATTTTTTAAATAGAATAGAAAATAAACTAATACAAATAACTTGGTTGCAATAATTAATTCGGCATATTACAACTGAATACAAGCTGATGTTAAAATTTCACTTATATGCCCTACTTATGGAAAAGGATACTGTATTTTCCACGCATCAGTTCATTAGCTCTAAATTTATTAATTGGCCTTGCCAACAATTCGCTTGAAAATGCCATCGCGTCCGCTTATTAATTCCAAATTTATTAATTGATTTGCTTGAAATGCTGCTTTCCTAATATGAATTAACTATATTTTAGGTATAGATTAGCTATATATTTGTATTAGCTTTTAGAATCTGTTGTGACTATTTATGTTAGTTGATAAACGAGGTACCTTATTATTAAGATAACTTTGCCTGATTTGTATCGTATTATCATAAAGAGACAGCGAATTGATTTATATTTTTCAGAGTTTTGTTAGTGAAGCCTGCAAAAAACGCTGCATTTAACTGGCTGGTCCGTATTTTAGTAGTAGTTTTTGTGACCTCCGTGACGGAGTAATAGGAATGTACTGCTTCTCGTAGGTTCGGCTGTCGATTTAAATATTTAAAAGTTTATCGTTTTGTTAGGGCATATTCTCTATTATTTCGCGAATCACTTGATTTTAATGCATTGATTGTGGCATCCGCCATCATGTTGCCATAATGACAAGCGAGAGCTGGGTCGCATAATATCTTCGAATTATTCCTTGGATCGAATCACTCGGCATGTTCCCGCCCCTCACTACTTGTGATGCAGCATCGAATCTCGAAGGCGAATTGACGAAAGAGTTTGATCGGAACGTAAGAGGAACGTTTGCGAGTATAGCTGGATACTTCACGTTTTCGTATTGTGCTATAATACAACCCTTTTTGATAAGGGATCTATTGTGTTGTTTCTGCTTGTGATTTAACACGACCGATTTTTCGGGCTCTACATGCTGTACTAGGTAAGCATTTTCTCTGGATTTCTTTTTCTATGGCCTGTGAAGTGCGTGACCGCCCTGATGCCATTTTTTTTTGTTTCCATTATTTATACGTTCGTCCCATAAGACCGAGACCGTCGAATCTCTCATAGTCCACCCTCATGTCCGAGTTTAAAGTAAACATCGCTACCGCTTTGCCTAAATTAATGAAATTGATTACTTATCTGTGTTACCTTTTTTTTGTGCACATGTTATCTTATCTACCCCATTTTATCTGATCCGAATTTTTATTTTAATGCAACTTCAATTTTGATCATATGGGGAAGTTTATATATTCTGTTTTTTTTTGGGAGTGATTCATACCTATCTTTTTATCTTCAAGTCGTCTGAACCTTAATATCTCTTTTATTTGCTTTATTGCATTGCAAGTCGATGGGTTTTTTTTTTGTCTGGGAAAATTTGTTTTATAAAGAAGATGTATTTATGCAAAAAGCGGGGGGTCTATGATTTTCATTAAAGTAAGGGGGCTTCGTTTAATGCGTACTGGATTATTTCAGGGTTTTTTCTGGAGGGCCAGAAGCAGGGCCACAACCTTTTTCTGGAGGGCCAGAACCTTTATTGGCCACAACATCTTCTGGAGATCCAGAAGCAGGGCCACAACCTTTTTCTGGGGGACCAGAACCTTTATTGGCCACAACTTTTCCTGGAGGGCTAGAGGACTACCAGTTTTCTTCTGAAGGACCCCAACTTCTTCTGGCGGGCCAGAAGTCTCACTGAGGGACTACACCGTTTTGCAGAGGGCCAGAACCCTCATCGAAGGGCTACAGCCATTTGGTTCCCTCACGAGAGGCCGGTCGAGAGCCGTTCCTGGGTATCTCAACGTGCCGGCACCTCCACCAGAGTTCGACGACGGGATCCGTGTATCGTACTATAAGTTTTGTTCCTTCTGTTTACCATTTAGTATAATCACGCTTCGTTTTCCTTTATTCATACAAGTCAAACATTGAACGCCGAGTTTTGAGGTCGCTCATTGATTTCAATTAATTTAATTTACCTTTACTCCCTGGTTTATCGGACCAGTTAATCTGATTGCTTTGAGTTGTTTACCCATTTTAATAAAAGTCAAGCGCTGGCTGAATAATTTCCTACTTTTCATTTATTAGTCGAGTGATGATCAAGCTTTCCATAGTTTTAATCTAATCTGGTGCTTTTATTGACTTCTCAAGTTTTTTTATCTAATTCTTGTGTCCGCTCATTGCGGCATATTATCATTGCGGCACTCGAAATTAGTGCAGCTGTAGCGCACGCTTACCTAGTTGTAATTAGGTTAGGTAACGTCAAGTGATCACTTCGATAGGTAGTATTTAGTGTATTTAGTGGTAAGGCATATAGAACCGAGTATTTCCAACTGAATTGGTCTCTGTACAATCTTCATATTGTACTCTGTTCATTTTAACAATCATTTTAACAGCCATTTAACATTCTCTTGTCTTAATTTAACCTCTTTCTCCAGATAGATTGTTGCTGTGTTTTCAACAAAAAAAAACTAACTTAGTAGCAAATATATTGTTCCTTAAATTTTTAGAGTGTGTTTTCTTGATAAATTAAGTTAGTCGATTATAGTGTCACCATTATTCTTTATTATTATTTCTTGATAGTTTGAAATTAAGTACTAAGTACCGGTTAATTTTATGAACTGACCTAGCCACCCTGTACAACACCAGCAGAGCTTTTTTCTTTTAGCTGGCTAGAACAAGTGGCGCTCAAACGACCCCACGACAGGGGCCGGGCTTTGTAACGCGACTCTCCGGGGCTAGGATAATTTTTTTTAATTAATTGGGAAAAAAATCTTTGGGTTCAATCAGAAAAACGTGTTCCACACCACTCAGGAAAAAGTGTACTGAAGAAGTTTTCACTTAAAAAAAAATCAGTGAATAACTCAAGGGAATGCTAAGCAAGTACGATTTAATATTCTTTTGAAATGGTGGAAATGTGATTTTTTTTTATTGCCGAGCTCAAGACATAAACTTGTTTCATATTTTATACCGATCCATATTTCCCCATATTTTGCGTTGAAAATGTGACAACCATACGCGGGCAGATGGTAACACCTTCAGACATAAAAGTTACACAAGACCGACTCTAATGACCTGTTAGTTCAGTATCTGTAGTGGAATATCAGACGTTTTAGCCCTAACAAGTAGCCCTGAACGATCTACAGGGACAAAAACCATGAAGATAGTCTTACTATTCAAACATGGTACACCATGCAGTAATAACGTGAACGTGGTATGGGAATGAATATATCTGCTTCCATGCAAATGTTTTCGCAATCCTCTCCAGGAGACGTGCTATCCACTATTATTCACCCGTAAATATAGGCGGTTAACAATAAACAGTAACAGAATAAGCCCCATGACACTGCCATGCAGCATGCTTTTCTAATATTCATACCCACTCCACCTTCACCGCGTTTTCTTAGTCAAGTTGAGTCATGATTGGTATTAAAATTATTTACTATTTAAGAGCGCGGCAGTGGCTAAGGACCAACTCTGAGACGCTGCCAGGAATTTAAGATTTGAAATGAATTTAAAAAACTTACTAGCATTTTTTCGAATTGACATCTCAAAGACTGACAAGATGATAATTGGCCTATAGTTTTCAACAGACTTCTTACTAGCTTGTGTTCAAAGGAGAGTTCCATGTTAAATCCAGAGATAAACTGCGGTTTTCAAATGGCTAGTCCAGTAATTCTAATAGATTTCTTACCTAACGTGAAATATTGCTGCCATGCACCTTTCTCTGGAGGAGCCACTTCCAAAGACCTCCTAGTAAGGTATATGGCATCATCTAGATACTGTAGGTGAAATAATATTTTGGCCAAGTTGAGTAAGATTTCCGCATTATGAGGTGACACAGACAGGGCTAAAATATATATAAATTAATAAAACATTACAAGTATTTACTTTGGAAGCATATTATAATATAAACTTGAAATCAAGATCCTTAAACAAATCCACAGTATGCGGTGATTGACGGCATCAAACGCCTGGGTTAAATCAAGGAACAGGCTTCTAATTCCACCATTCTTTATACATACAAAAACAAGAAGATATGCCTTATATCTGTAATGGAATATATGCTTATTCCGCTACACTAAAATTTCAATTCAATTGCAAATTTTTTCTCGATATTTAATATTTAAGTCGGCAGTGAAATGATTTTAGGAGCGCTAGTACGCTATTTTGTACATACAATTCGTGATTTTATTTTACTATAGATTACTATATTTAATATTGGGTATTTCTATTACTTGACGCTACGTGGTTTATAGTGTTAATCACATGTTATAAATTAGCCAATAAAACATTGGCAAACATAATTTTGTCCGTCTTGAATTTTGAATACGAGATGTTTTATCTTGTGTTGAGACGTTGACGGGTGAGTGTTGATTTTTTAATCTTGAAATATTTAATTCATCTTGCAATATATTTTACTAATTCTTGCAGTTTTAAATACATAATTAATATTTGATTATGATTCGCTTAGTCTTATTTGACTAAAGCAAGAATTTAAAATTTTTATATTCCACTTTTAATTAGCTTACATTTTCAATATTTTTGAAAATTATTGTCGTGACCTTTTGGGTAATATTATCGATTTATTGGTGAATATTTGAAATTCATGTAATTTGAAAGAGGCTTAGTCCAAATTTAGGAAGATCGTAATTATTTTATCGTTCAGAGGTCACGCATATTATTTTATGTGTTTTCATTCAAATTGAACAGTATTATTTGCGTTAATTCGCGGAGTAAATTCTATATATTCCTGCAAAGGTAATAAATTGAATTTTCAGTAGAATTTTTCCGAATTTTCCCTCATGGTATTGCCGGTTTTAATAATTTTCTTTTCAGGCTCATTTAATTAAATTTTCAATTTATTTGTTACATCAAGCATATAATTATTAGTACTCTCAATCCTGATGTACCGACATTACTTTACATTTATAAGAGGTTAATCTCACATATGTAAATTTTTCTGGTTTTATCGTTATCTAAATTTCTATCTCGAATGCGAGGTAGTGATTATATTATCTTTATTTTTAATTAAATCGAGGTGCAATTGCGCTCAATGCTCGTTTATGTGCCAAGGGCCTAAATAAAAGTAATAGTAATTACTTATTTTGAGTTATAAGACTCGTTGTTAGAGGTTGTACCTCTATTTCTCTATTTATTATCAAATTCAAAGTTACCTTTTATTTAAATTTACCGAGGGTCACTGAATTGGAACGTCATTCCATTATTTTCTTTTGAATTTTAACTTTCAGTCATTATTTTCTTTTGAATTTCATATTTTAAAGTAAAGAAAAGGATATCTTGAGTAACAGTAGTTATTTATAATTTTTGCTCAACTTAACATTGTAATTCAAGTTTCTGATTATATCTGCTTTTACCAGTAAATTTTCAATTTGTAGACTGCTTCCTCATATGTTTAACATTGTCACTGATGTTCACATGATATTTCCTTGAATAATATTTAATTAGCAATATACATTGGTCTAAGACTAGTTTATTTCCTCTTGCATGTAACTCAACAACCCCGAATTGGCTGAAGAAAACACCTTGCTTGGCAAGTAGCAGATGTTCGTCCACTTCCTGTACTTAGCTACTCTGAGGGAACCAGTACTTCGTGAACCAAATAAGTCCTCGATAAACCTAACAGATACTAACTTGGGAACAGGCAGAAACGGTTCCAGTAGAGGTCTCAATACGACCCATTTCCAATTTCATCAGTCATATTTGTAATTTAATTGTATAATTAATATACTGTTGTTTTGGAATTGACTTCTTTAACTTATCGCAGGATAGAGGTCTGTGAGACATTACGAATTGTAAGGGCAAATTTCTGATATTTTTACCTTTATATTTATTTGTATTTAAGTATTGATATTCAGTTCGCATTGTCTCTAGGAACTCTGGCGCCCACGAAAAATTACGGCTAGTAAGAAAAACAACCTACCCCCTGAGAGGAACCATAAGAAAAAGAGTCTCAAAACGAACATCATTTATTAAAAAAAAAATTTATGGTTATGCAAAGTAGTATACAGTTGGCGAACAACTAGTATTTCATTACAAAATGGCGCCCAACGCCATACATAATTAATTAATTAATATTTCGCTACATATCTAATTCATATTCGTTTGTAAAATTTTCAAACGTAGTGCATCTGAAAAGACAGGCAAACCTACATTTCAAAAAAGTAAGGTTGAATACCTTACTCACGATTAACAGCAGAAAAAAATTAAGCAGAAGCTGGACGACCTGTATATCCGTAAACCACCCAAGTCTGGCACTACGTCTAAAGACATAATACCCGTGGGCGGAATGTGTTTATAAATTTATCTTACGGTTTGTTCTAATCGAAACGTGTAGAATTCCGTGTAATTTGTTGCAATGTAACACTAGACCAAAATTATAGAGTATTAGCTACTCGGCGGGAAAGCTGTAAGGTCCTCCAAGCCACTTGCTATATGAACTTTCTAAATAATATGGAACAAAAAATACCTACTAATCCTAGATTCTTCTGGAGACATATTAATAATACACGCAGTACTGATGGATATCCTAACTCAATATTTTTAAAAGAACAATCGACACAGGATAGTGAGCAAATTATAAATTCGTTTGCCAAGTATTTTTTAGCCACTTATACCAGTAAAAATATTCAGATTACTGTCATTGTACCAAAGAAAACCATACATATCTCGTTTCTGTTTATAGCATTGAGTAATGATTTTGATGGTATTAGCAATTAGAAATGTCTGTCTGCCTGCCGCAGGTTTCTAATATATCATTATGTAAATCTTTGCATTTTATATTTAATTAATCAATTAATGAGGGTTATTGTTCCGATTATTGGAAAACTAGCTATTCGATTCCTTTTTTTAAATCAGGAAGCAGGCCAGATCGGTTATTATCGGGCTATTGCAAAACCATTATTAGTCACACCAACTATTTGATAAGCTTGTGTTGGACATGGAAAGAACTGATTATCGGCACGATTTCGGAAAGGGAAGATCGACTGTCACAAATCTACTCACTTATGAGCGGTTCTTGTTGAGTATCTGCGATAGTATTTACTTCGATTCCTCGAAGGCCTTTGACAGGGTAAATCATAGATCATTATTGCACAAGTTGGTGTTATTGGCTTTGGTGATTTGGTGGCGGATTGTATACGCAGATTTTTTTTTATCTGAACAATCCCAATGCGTGCACATAAATAATTTTATTTCGAGTGAGAGATCCGTTCTTTCAGGAGTCCCACTGGAGCTTTCATTGTGGTCCTTTGTTATTTGATTTTTTTATAAATGATATCCGTAATTCATTGTTAATCCCAACTGTCTACTCTTTCCCGATTATGTGAAACTATTCAGGCGCGTTGAATCTAAGTCGGAAGGTATTGCAGTTTGATCTTCATAGAATATTTTCTTGGGCTCGGCTTAATGCTTTTGACCTTAATGTTAAAAAACAAATATCTTCATTATGATTAGCTATATTTGTCGAATTACCATCTACGGATTATACAGGTAAATGCGTTTTATTATTTTCTGGTACTTTAAGTCTATCCAGTTCATATACAATTGTTTTATATTGGATCGTATAAAGGTCAAACAGCTGAGCTTTGAATAGCGCAACTTTGCCGTCATTTAAATTGAACTATTATGATATCCTAATATTGAGAAACTAGTTTAATCCACAGTATGCTGTGAGAATAAAAAAGGTACAAGTTATATCAAATATTTGCTTGGATAGCTCTTACCAAAAGTAGTCGCTTATCTCACTCTAGCATAAATGTTTAAAAATTTAAAATATCCGCACCTTTTCGGAAACATTCGATAGCTCTTCTGGGATCCCCTTTAATTCTCCAAAAATTCCCCAGCTGATGTAGAGTGCCAACTGATTTAGGTTTCTGAAATAAAAATCACTGTGAAACAAACGGTTAAGCATCTATAGAATTTTAACAAGTGCAAAATGTCAGTTCTCCAAGATCAATGTTTCAAAATCAGATCATATGAAACATGGTTAAATGATTTAGACAATTCAAAAAACAAATAATAAATATACAAACAGGATGATCCATCCACTTTTGTATTTAGTTTCTTACTCGAATATAATATTTTTTATAACTGGACAGGCGTGCGTTAACTTATACATGAATATCCTGTGCAATATAATATTTAGTGAAAAATATTGAATTATAGTTTTACATTCTTGGCACAGTTGTTGTCAGTACGACTAAAAAGTACTTAAATACAAGTATTTTTCAAAATAGTAGTTAAGTATAAGTACCAATAATTTCAAAAATACTGAAGATATTAAGTAAATTTACTTACATTTTTCAAATTTGAGTACAAGAATAATGACTCAATCGTCCAAGTTAACTATTTACATGACTTTCAACATCTCAAGCTTGGATTAAGTACTTATAAGTATTTAAATCAGTAATATAAGTACATTTTTGCATGTTAAGTAAGTGACCTTGCTATCAATTAATTATTTTGCATGTTGAGTAAGTGACCTTGCTATTAATTTCGAAACGGCTTAAATAACTATTAAATTAATTAAACTGAAGTCTTTTGTATTTCGTGCAAAATCTTTTAATTAGTAAGGCAGAGCACTTTCGGCCTTAGGCCATCATCAGTGCACATAGGTTAAACATTGAAATTAAAATAAAATCAAAATACATCACAAATCACATAGAAAGAGGGAACTGTTATAACCCATTTTTTCCAATTTTTAAGGAGTCTGTGCGGCTACATCTTTAGCGACTTGACCCTTTGCGCGGCGCTAAAGATGTAGCCGCACAGATTCCTTAGAAATGGGTGATATGTGATTTCTGATGTAATTTTGATTTTGATTTTTATCAATTAAATAATTAAGATATTGGATTAATATTTATAAAGAAAAATAAATGCTAATCCAATATCTTAATTATTTAATTGATTACTACTAGACAAAGCCAACTCATGTAGAATGGAATTAATCCTAATTTGGCCTAATTAATCGTGGCGTATATATATAATAATTGATATATTGTCACGAGTAGCTTAGGGGGTAGCGCGTTTATTTAAAGAATAACTTCTCAGAGCAGAGCCTCGTCGCGATTAGTACAATGACGGGGTCTCCATGCTTCCTTTAATCAACCACTGGATGTTCTACTCGTGAGGACACGCCTTGTTTAGCGTGCCGGGGGGTAACTGAGGTAGACCGGGATCGCGTTACGTGGGGTAAGAAGAGATGATAAAGTAAGCACGTTTAGTTTATAACAATAACAATGTATTAACGATAAAACTTTAACAATAATTATTGGTCAGAAAAAATGAGATTCTATTATACCCGATTACGACGGTGCGCATGTTTTCTCGATTTGAGGTACTGTTTATAGGTCTTTGTTTACTGTCTTATAATTTATAGTTTTTCTTAAGGGTTGGGTTTTATTTAAGAGCACTAAGAGCTTTCACTAAACTTTTTAACTGACTATTTAGACACTTGCCTTTCTCAACACTCTGACAAACTTCTTGTCAAGACTTTACTCTGGAGGTTGTGCAACCCCTGGCCCTAGCAGTCGTCAAGTGACTAACCGGTACCAGGTTTGGAAGGAAAGGAATGGAACCTAAAGCAGTCGTATGGCTAACTTTAGGAGCGGATAGAACCCAGAAGGCAGTCGTCAAGTGACTAACCTTGGGAGCTGGAGGTGAGACTAAAGTCTGCCGAACTGAGGGTTCGGTAGCGTATTTATATAAAACAAACTGATGATCATTGCATGCATAAGGTTCAAAGTCGCTCCCGTTGATTGCTCGCGTTGTTTATAGTTTGCCTTTAATGTTTATATAACAATCTCCAAGTTCAAGTTCAAACTTGCGACAGGGTGATATTTGTTTAGTAGCTTATGCTATATATGGTTATGAGATTTAGTATAAATTTGCCGGTAATCGAAGTCAACATGTGGTTTTATTTGCGTTTAATAATCGCCAGCATATTTTTATTGCAAAATCCAGTCAATTCATTAAGTTACTTTAACAATGACACTCTAGTGTTAACGCACGTGATTTTTAGAGATGGGGACCGGACGTCATCACGAAGTGGATTGTGGAAAACAAACAAATATTACAATGAGAGTTTTTATGAACTCTATGGATACGGACAACTAACAAACAAAGGCAAAATGAGGGCATATACACTGGGAATTGCCTTAAGAAGTAGATACAGCAAATTTTTAGATGATATTTAGAACATTAAATTATATGATGCATGGGCTACAGATTATGATAGAACTAAAATGTCAGCCGCCTTGGTTTTAGGCGGACTTTTCCCACCAAAAGATTCGGTGCTATGGAATGAAGATATTTTATGGCAACCTATTCCATATCAGTATTTACCGGTAGCTCAAGATAAGGAATTATCATCATGGGCTTGTCCCACCACTGGACCATTAATATAGGTAGATGCCAGTAACATGGAAAAACTTAGATCTTACGATGGACTCATGAAAACTCTGACTGAAAATATCGGGGAAGAAATAGATTATATCAGTGCACTCGATTTATATTTCGGAATGCATATACAAGAAGAACTGGGATTTCCTCTAGATGAATGGATTAAAACTGTACTAAGGAACTTAAAACTGTCCTTGCAGGTTATATTCTGAAGAATATCTTGACAGACACCATAAACAAAATAAATGGTACGTTGGATCCTCAAGAAAGGAAAATATTTCTTTATTCTGCACATGAAGTAAATGCAGCCACTGTAATGACAGGTTTAGAAGCTTACGATTTAGTAGATCCTCCCCCTTGCGGATCTTACTTGGTTTTTGAAGTACACAACATAGATGGTGTTCATGGAATAAAGATGTATTATGAAGATTATGCAGGTGAACGGCCCCACTCATTGACTTTACCGGGATGTAAAAATTTTTGCCCCATAGATGATTTTGTAAGATTGACTGCTGATATTATACCCACATCAGATGCCGAATGCCACGGAGTAGCTCAGTGAATGTTGAACTGTCAAATATGTTTTTCCGAGCCTGTGCAAAGTAGTATTTCATATATATTTAATAAATAAATACTCGCAAACAGTAAGAAATGCCAATTTATTTATTTGTATACTTAGTCAATCTAAGTCGTCATAGCGAAAAATGCAGTAAAGTCAATGTTTGTTGATTTTCAGATTTTAACTGAATCAGATTCTTTGGGCAACTCTTTGCATACTTAGAATAACCTCTGTTTACTGCGTAAACTATTAGCAGGTGTGCCATAAAACGTCATTGTTTACTAATCTAAAACACAATAACCCCAGGTTTATAACGAAAAACGCAACAACTGCTTAGTACGTCACGCTTTGCTAACCGAAAACGCATTTGCATCGTATTCACTGTGCATATAAAAGAGGTCAAGGGATCAAGGAATATGTACAGATGGGACGCAGAGACGGAATCCAACAAAGATAAGGTTTGTTTATCTGATGATCTACAAAAAATAATCATGCTACCACGGCTAGCTCAATACAAGGTAAAGTATTTTTTCTTCAAACGTCAGTAAATCCATCATTACTCGACTGTGTAGGCGGCAGTGAAGTTTCGCTTTTCCTCCGCCGGAGCTTTACTTTTCACTTTTCCGCCGGCGGAGGTAAAAGTGTTGTCATATCAACATAGATACAATACAAACAAATATCAAAATAAGCGTCAAAAATTCAAGAGTTATTAAACTAAAATTTGTATTTATCACTCAATTGGTTATTATTTAATCGAACTTAATAACTGCTTATCAATACGGAATTAAAACGCAATTTTAAAAAAATAATTATTGTTGACAGTGTCCACTGACAGCTTTATATGACATTACTGTAGCAACAAACTGATTCTATTTACCGACACCGCACCGGTCTAAGCCGCCTTGCGAACCCACTTATCTTTAATAATAATTATTATTACTATTAAAAAAGAGACGTTTCTGCATTAATTTGTCGACATTTGAAGAAAAAACAGCATATTTTATTTGGAGGAAAAGTTACTTTTCATGGCTTGCTCTCTATTACCAGCCTCACTCCGTTCGGCTGTTAAACACGAGCGCGCCATGAAAAGTATTACTTTTCCTCCATATAAAATAATATACTATTTAATACCTATTTGGAAGTCGTTTTAGTGAATTAACGTATGCGGCTTCTTCTACACAAGTAAAATTAGATTAGGAACTTGCCAAGTTAAATGGCTGACATCTAGGCCATTATTAGAATAGAATAGAATTTATTAGTCTTAAAGTGCTCTTTATAACATTGTCAGAAAGAAAGTTAGACTAAGATCAAATAAGTTTTACCTACATCTATACATTTATACATACAATCGAAATACCCGACAGCACACATCTGCCACAGAATACACAGACCGGCATACATAGACATATATAAGCAGTACACACTGTTATATAAGCTGTTGGAGTGCGTCCCAATCCAAAAACTCCTCTATGCTGTAAAAGGGCATGTTAATTAAAATTGACTTTATGGTGGTTTTGAACTTCCTAAAAGGTAGTTCTCCTACAGGCGAGGGCAGCCTATTGAAGAAGGTTGGAGCATAATGCAATGCTGGCTTGTGCGATATTGATGTTCTATGGTTTCGTATTTGCTTGCATTTTTGTGTATTTTTGCACTCGTAGATATAGTGGGACGGTAGAGTTAAAATATTTAGCTCTTTAAAATAGGGTCTTACATCTTCCCTATACTGAACTCCTGCAAGAACCCGGACTGCCCTGCGCTGCAGGCTGAACACCCGTTTCAGATGAGCGAAGTGTCCCCAAACCAGCAAGCCGTAGGCACAAGATGAATGGATTAGTGCATGATAGGCACTAAGGCAAACCTCAATTCCCACCACGTTTGACAAATTTCTAAGGGCAAAGATTCCGGAAGTAGTTTTATTGCAAACATTGGGCAAACCTTGGTAACATGTTGCTCGAAAGTTAGTTAAGGATCCATAGTGACTCCAAGAAACTTAACCTTTTTGTCCGTGTTAGTAACTCGAGGATCTCTTCTACATGAAAAAACAATTTGCTCGGTTTTTGTCAAGTTTAGGTTCAGGCGGTTCGCCCTAAACCAATCACCCAGGCACTCGCCACACTCATTCATTTGATCCACCAAGGCATCAAGGTCCTTTAACCCAAGAAGAAAACTGGCATCATCGGCATAGACAGTCATATGACCCTGTGGAATGGAGGTTGTTATGTCATTCACATAGATTAAACAAAGCAGGGGTCCTAGTATGGAACCCTGCGGGACGCCATGTCTCATTATTCGCTCCTCGGAATGCCGTCCCTGAAAATAGGTCACTTGTGTTCTATCAGTAAGATAGCTCTGGATCAGCCGAGCGCCAGATTGAGATAACCCATAGAATTTCAATTTTTGGATCAGAATGTCATGCGACACACAGTCAAAGGTCTTGGAGAGGTCGCAGAAGATTGATCCAACAAAAACTCCCTCTTCAAAGCCTCTGACTATGTAGTCGCACAGACGGCTAATTGCCCCAACTGTCGATTTTTCCCTTCTGAAACTAAACTGTTCCTCAACAAGCAGCTGACTGGACTCAAAATAGTCATAGAGCTGATTCTTCAGTATGACCTCAAACACCTTTGAGAAAACTGGGATTAGAGATATTGGCCTATAATTGCTGAAAGATTGTTGGTCTCCAGCTTTGAAGATGGGTGTTGTTTTACTTAATTTAAAAGAATCTGGATAGACAGAGTGCTCTGTCTTAGTTATCAATTTAGTTAGCGGACTAATGACCGTGTTTTCAGAGACTTTAAGAGAACTGCATTAAAGTCATATATGTCCTTACTGCGTTTGCTTTTAATACTATCTATAGCATCTCTGACGTCGTTAAAAGATACTTCCTGAAAAGAGAAGCCGAGCTGTCTCCCCTCAGCGCTGTAGCGCTAAAGGTAGACATCGAAGTGCAGGTCAGGTGATGGCAAGGCCGACAATAGTGTATCAGCGACGTCAGCGAAGTAGTTGTTGAGGTCATCCGGATCCATATCAGAGCATATCTCGGTTATAGATTCTCTTCTATAGCTGTTTATTACTTCCCAAGCCGCCTTGGGAATATTATCTGAGTACCTGATGAAGTCTGAGTTAGCTTGTTTTTTGCCTCACATATTGCCAGACTATACCATTGCCTGAAGAATCCCCGCTCCCCCCTCAGTACCTGACAGTCTGACTCCCTGCACATAACGTCCAGAATGCGAAGATCCTGCTTCATGGCTTGTAGTTCAGACGCAAACCAATTTCCCCTGTGTGGGCATTGAGGTTGTATTGCTCTTTTGACCTCTGGGAACGCAACATTGCGATATTCGATTAATTTATCTATAAAATACTTACATTTACTGTTAATATTATCATGACTGTCTAAAAAATCCCACTTTTCAACCTCTCGGAGATTGTACATCTTGAAAATACCAGTCTGTGTGAATGGGCAACATACTTTTTGATCAGGTATAACCTTTTTGTCACCAGATAAGTCAGTTCTACACTCGTCTCTATGGCTAAATGATCTGACAATACGGGATTAAAAACATTAAAATTAAAATTGTTAAGAACGTCAAAATTTATAAACACATTATCAAGACAGTGATTTTTCCTAGTATTTGTGAAGATTTGTTGCTTGAAATCAAAACTATTCATTAAATCTAAGAAGGTATTTTTTTAGGTATTTTCACGTTTTCACCACAAAACCGGTTCAAAATTTGTTATAAAAAAATTAATAACATTTTTAAATACCATGCCTTCTAGTCAATCGAATGTACAAGCCCCACACCAAATTTCGTGATTCTAACATTTTTCGTTTTGGAATAATACGTAATATCAATAAAGGTCGGTAGTCTATCCTCTTAACAAAGCGGTTGCATTCAAAAATAAATATTCTAGATTCCAGTTCTTAGGTGGCCGTGAATTAGGCAACTACAATACGAGACCACTATTTAAAATGCGAATATGTCGAAACCTATTACATTTAGGTATAGAACATGTTATAGAAAAAATATTCAGAATTTTTAGGAATCCCAAAAAATTTACAATATACAGGGCGTGTCATTTAAAAAAATATAACTTTAACCTGTCACTCATTTCTGCAACACCTTGTATATATATAAATGTATTCTGCAAATAGCTTACATTATTCTGCACAACTTTTGTATTTAACATTTTTATCTAATGCGAAAAACAAAAAAAGTTAAGAGGGGGGGACATTATAAATGATTACCGTGTACACGTAGCAGTTGTATCTCGTCTTCAAGCATGCAGTGCTCTGTGAAACACAGTGCATTGCAATTTTTTTCTTGAAGGATGGCTTCAACCTCGCATACTTTGTTTCTGTTCTTAGGATCTTGGCGGGTGGGACAACTTTATATTCCATATAAACAGTAGTGGTGTATGATCACAAATATTAATTTAATTATTTCATAATATGGAACATAATAACACAGTATATTGATATTCTAACCAGTCCAAGGACATGGCTATTTGAGCAATGAGTTTCCCTCTTGTCGACGCGCCTCCTGGCCCACGAAACTGCTGGCTCTGCCGGGCAGTGGTTTGGTACAAGATAACAAATGATTAACGACCGCACCCAAAAAAAGCCTTTTAGAAGAACATCAAACGAGTGAACGAACTGTTTAGAATATCTTAATTTTATATGAATTTATATGGACGTTAGTTATATTCTGTTTTGTGATAATATATAACTAAGTATATTATATTTTATAAAAATAATGGTTAGGACCATCGAAGTTACTATAATTAAGAGCATTCAGAAGCAGACTGACATTTTTTCAGAAACTTTCGTTTATTAATCTTAAACTACATAAGGTTTTCTAAAAAAAAACATATGCTTAATGTAGCAAGTTATTTTCAAAATAATTTAGGATCAAGATTTGAGACAATTAAAAAAGGGTCGAAGCCCTAAAAGTTCCACAAAGGACATTATACAAACAGAACATCCAAACATAATAATGAATTTCAAATTTAGATAAAGTATGTCTACAAATATTTCCAGGAGCAAAACTAGAATTACAATGGAAATTCTACATTTTTAAAAATATTTAGTTATAAAATGTGATCCTATCCAAATCAAGAATCTGTGTAAAAAAAATAAAATACCTATAAAATGGCGAGAAATAAATTGGCAATGGCCCTGTTATAAGTACAAAGTAAACTAACTGTACACAAAGTGATTTTAAAAGTATAAAATTTAAATACTTCTTGATCAATACTTTCGCTTTCTGAAAAAGATAGTTCTTCGTCGGATTCATCACCATTGGTTCGAGGTAACAAGTCCAATTTATTTTCTACCTCACATGCCTCAGAAATAATTTTCTCTGTGTGGTTTATGTAATTTTGCCAGTGCTGTTGCGGTACATTTTCTACTACGTTATTCCATACATTTAAAACTTCAGCAGGTGACCCTGTGGTTTTAACAATAGCTTCGTCATAACGTATTTTAGTCTCTGACCATACCATTTCAATGGCGTTAAAATGACAATGCTCGGCAGCGTATTTATCAAGATGATATTTTTTTCCGGCACTGATTGCTTTTCCACCAAATTCCAAACAGCATATTTTAAAATATTATTTGAAAACGGGATATTCTTCTTTCCTAGCCAGTGTAAAAGACTTTTTTTGCCCCAGCTTTTTTTCGGAATTTCTTCTTGTAGATGACTATGATAAGTAGCGTTATCCAGTATAATTAAGGATGGTTCTTCTAAGTTTGCAATAAGTTGCTCTGTAAACCACTTCTCAAAATGTACGGTATTCATATTATCGTTTTCTTATTACACTTAAAAATTAGGGATGCATTTGTCACAAATCCATTTTTATTTCCAGCATGAACAATAACGTAATGTATCCCACTTCCAGTTTTTTTTTAATTACTGCATTTACTACCATCTTGACACATTCTTCTATCCCCACTTTTGCTAAAAACCCAGGTCTCATCCAGAAAAAATTTATGCAAACCGCGATAGATCCTAAATCATTTTGAAAATATCTTATCTACTACATTAAGCATACGTTTTTTGGATTCATCGGAATATCGCATTTTGATAGTGTATTCTGCATTATTTAATGACATTAAGGCCCTCCGTACGCCGCCGCAATGCAACTGCAACGCAACTACATGGCAACTGCAACTCAAGTTGCAGTATTTATGATATTCGTCCACCTAAGCAACCCGATTAGTAGTTGCGGTCAAGATGCCAGATAGATTGGAAGCTGTAGTAAAAGCATATTGGTACCTAAAAAGACGGACAAAGATAAAAGGTAGATGGTGGGTCACCCATTCATCACGAACAATAGAAAACGAAACGCCTTTATAATGGCAAAATCAATGCAAAAGGATGAACACAAGTTTAAAGCGTTCTACAGAATACCAAGTCCTAGTTTTGGAACTTCTGGAACGGCTGCGACCGTATATACAAAAAAAGGACACGAATTATAGAACTAGCATAAGTGCAGAAGAAAAGCTGCTTGTTACATTGAGGCAAATTGATTTATAAAAGGCATTGTACCTACAAAATACCACGTTTCGCATGCAACAGTTGAACTAAAGCTGACATGATTGGTTTCAGATCGTTGCGTCGGGACATAAGCTTTAATCCTAAAGCACGGGCTCAACTGGTATGCAACGGTAATGCAACTTAAAGACAATTAGGGTTGCAGTTGCGTTGCTCCGGTCGACGGAAGACCTAACAGACATCAAACTTTTGACGTAACATCTAATCGGTAACCGAGGTTAATTTTTGTTGGTAATTTTTTGTTTCACCTGATTAATGATTGATAAATACGGATGGAGTTATTCCAAATGGGCATTAAAAATACTTTTTTATCCGATCGGACGAAAAACGACACCTTCCCGATGTGTTTTCTCACCGCAAAAGTCATGATTCCAGTATATCGTCTTCGTTGCTTGGCAATATGCAATAACTGTACAAGAATAGAAAATAACTGTCCGGGAATATAACATTCCCGTCCTAGGCCGGGAATGTAACATTTCTGTTCTATTGAAACGCCTTGTTTGTCAGATCTGACGTCTATCAAAAGCAACATTTAGATGCTATTTCCGTAGTTACGTAATAAATTTCAAGCTCGCTCGATTCAAAACTTAATATTATGTTGAGTTTAAATTTAAAACACCGTTTTTATTTAGAGTATGATTTGGCTCTATTTTTATAAGTACGTATTCTAATTAATTTCGATCGGATAAAAAATAGTATGTGGAACTCGTAGGAAAAGCACAATCCTGGACTCCTGTGTTGCTGGCCTCGGCTGCGCCTCGTCCAGCAATTACCACAGTCGTCCAGGAATGTTTTGCTTTTCCTCCTAGTTACACAATATACTATATCACCATTTACAGGGTGATGATGAGCTAATATTTCAGGACGTGATTCCTGAGGTCATTTCATGAAGAAAAGTTCATATGAACTTATGTCCTCAACGGATTATTTTTTTTTTTGCTACAGAGTGTTGAGATGCTTTTTTAAATCGTAAATCGTTATTTTTTAATATCTCCCAAAGCACTTTAGATATTATTTTCAGAATTGGTATGTATTAATAGGATATAAAACCACATATTTTATTAAGAAAAGTTATTCTATTGCTTCACCAGTGTCGTGTAAATTTGTAAAATATATTATACGTTCCCTCCCTCTGAAAAACTCATGAGTCGCCACTAAAATAAACTAAAACCATTGTATGCTCATGTTCAATTCTTAGGCTTTTAAAGGTATCAACACAACTAATACTATTGTAATTAACGTATATATTATCGTTACAACACTGCCTAGCATAAGCTTACAGTTTTCTTTAAATTTTAATCTCATATCTTAATTTTTTAATTGGTTAAGTACTAGACTAAGCCAACTCATGTAGAAGGCAATTAAACTTATTTTGACCTAATTAACCGTGACCCGTAGATAAAATAATTCATACATGGTTATGAGATTTAGTATAAATTTGCCGGTAATTGGAGTCAACATGTGGTTTTATTTGCGTTTAATAATCGCTGGCATATTTTTATTGCAAAATCCAGTTAATTCACTAAGTGGCTTTAACAATGATACTCTAGTATTGACGCATGTGATTTTTAGACATGGAGAGCTGACACCATCACGAAGTGAATTGTGGAAAACGAACAAATATTACAATGAGAGTTTTTACGAACCCTACGGATACGGACAGCTAACAAACAAAGGCAAAATGACGGCATATACACTGGGAGTTGCCTTAAGAAATAGATACAGCAATTTTTTAGATGATATTTGGAACATGAAATTATATGATGCTTGGTCTTCAGATTCTGATGGAACTAAAATGTCAGTCGCCTTATTTAGGCGGGCTTTTCCCACCAAAGGGTTCGGTGTTATGGAATAAAGATATTTTATGGCAACCTATTCCATATCAGTACTTACCGGTAGCTCAAGATAAGGAATTATCATCATGGGCATGTCCCACCACTGTACCATTAATATATGCAGATGCTAGTAACATGGAAAAACTAAGATCTTACGATGGGCTCATGAAAACTCTGACTGAAAATATCGGGGAAAAAGTAGATTATATCAGTGCACTCTATTTATATTTCGGAATGTATATACAAGAAAAACTGGGATTTCCTCTAGATAAATGGACTAATAGTGTTTACCCAGAACCATTGAAGTCATATATTGTGGACTTCTATCACATAGAAACGAGTACTAAGAAACTTAAAACTGTCATTGCAGGTTATATTCTGAAGAAAATCTTGACAGACACCATAAACAAAGTTAATGGTACTTTGGATCCTCAAGAAAGGAAAATATTTCTTTACGCTGGACATGAAGTAAATGTAGCCACTGTAATGACAGCTTTAGAAGTTTACGATTTAGTAGATCCTCCCCCTTACGGATCTTACTTGGTTTTTGAAGTACACAACATAGATGGTGTTCATGGAATAAAGATGTATTATGAAGATTATGCAGATAAACGACCCCACCCATTGACTTTACCCGGATGTAAAAATTTTTGCCCCATAGATGACTTTGTAAGATTGACTACTGATATTATACCCACATCAGATGTCGAATGCTATGGAGTAGCTCAGTGAACGTTGATGTTATGATGTTTTATGTGTAGTAAATACAGTGTGTCCCCCTTAACACGGAACTACGTCGACATAGCATTTATGATGTATCTAGTTTGTTTTCTGACCGGTAGGTGTCCAAATATTGTCCATTCACATGCAGCAAAATTTAGAACTTAACGGTCTTCATGGATTAATATAGCGAAAAAGAACGACAATGATGAAATTTAAACGGCGCAACATAAACATGGCAAGAAAAACTAAACAACTTTCATATAGTTGGACGTACTGTATCTACGCAAATCTGCTTTTTCTTTACAATGATTTCTTCTACTAACTATGCTAATTTACTGATTTTTTAAAGTTTTCCATTAACATTCTAACTGGCAAATATGTTTTCAGAGCCTCTGCAAAATAGGATTCCATATTTATTTAATAAATACTCGCAAATAGTAAGAAATGCCAATTTATTTATTTCTATACTTAGACGATCTAAGTCGTCACAGCGAAAACCGCAGAAAAGTCAATTTTTGTTGATTTTCAAATTTTAACTGAATCAGTTTTGTTGGGCAACTCTTTGCATACTTAGCATTGCCATTGTTTACTGCGTAAACTATTAGCAGGTGTACCATAAAACGTCATTGTTTACTAATTTAAAACACAATAACTCCAAGTTTATAACGAAAAACGCAATAACATATGACTTACTGCTTAGCACGTCACGCTTTGCTAACCGAAAACGCTTTTGCAACGCATTCACTGTGCATATAAAAGAGGTCAAAGGATCAAGGAAAATGTACAGATGGGACGCAGAAACGGAATCCAACAAAGATAAGGTTTGTTTTTCTGCTGATCTACAAAAAATAATCATGCTACCACGGCTAGGTCAATACAAAGTATAGCATTTTTAATACCTATTTGGAAGTATCAGTTGTTTTAGTGAATTAACGTATGAGTAACACACAAGTAAAATTAGATTATGAACTTGTCAAGTTAAATGGCTGACATCTAGCCCATTATTCTTAGGGTGGTGAGCGGGAGGAGTAAGTTGATATTCCACATAAACAGTAGCGGTGTATGATCATAAATATTATTTAATTATTTCATAATATGGAACATAATAACACAGTATATTGATATTCTAAACAGTCCAAGGACTTGGCCACAGTTTATACCGTCACCGAATCAGTTATACAACTCTGAGCTCGCACCTTTGATGTTAGTGAAGCCAAATTCTATTTTTTCATGGATTCTCATATTTCGAGTATGCGCATTATTAGTTGGAAACGTCAGAATTATACGGCCGTGGACAGAGTCGAACTAGGATCTAATCATAGGCATATAACTAAGTCTATGGATTTAATAGACAAAATGCGCGAAGGCAGTCCACAAAAAGCACTACAAACAAAGCCGACTCTCGAACAAACAAGATGGTAGTTTTCGCTTTTCGGTTCATTTTCAATCAATATATTTTTTCTTCAAACGTCAGTAAATCCGTCATTACTCGACTGTGTAGGCGGCCGTGAAGTTTCGTTTTTCCTCCGCCGGAGCTTTACTTTTCACTTTTCCGCCGGCGGAGGTAAAAGTGTTGTCATAGCAACATAGATACAATACAAACATACAACAAAATAAGCGTCAACAACTCAAGATTTATTAAACTAAAATTTGTATTTATCACTCAATTTGTGCACTGCATTTCTAAAAATCACTAATTTAGGAACAAATTGGTTATTATTTAATCGAATTTACTCAATAACTGCTTATCAATACGGAATTAAAACGCAATCGGAGACGCCATCTTAAAAAAATAATTATTGTTGACAGTGTCCACTGACAGCTTTATGTTACATTATATTCACCGACACCGGTCTAAGCAAGGCCACCTACGACCGTGGTCTAAGTCGCCTTGCGAACCCATTTATCTTTAATAATAATTAGATATTATTACTATTAAGAGATGTTTTTGCATTCATTTGTCGACATTTGAAGAAAAAACAGCATATTTTATTTGGAGGAAAAGTTACTTTTCATGGCTTGCTCTCTATTACCAGCCTCACTCCGTTCGGGTGTTAAACACGAGCGCGCCATGAAAAGTATCACTTTTCCTCCATATAAAATAATATACTATTTCCTGTCGCCGCGCAGAAAATCAATAATCGAGATCTCATATCTGAATACAAGCACAATATAAGCCTGTTGCGTGCCTCGTTTTACGGTTAATTCTCGCCAACACTATCTCTATCTCTTTCTCCTTACAGGCGAGGCGGTATCTTATTGAAAAGAGACATACATATATGCCGAACTGATGTTTTATTTATAAAGGCAGCGTTCACTCATTGAGCGCAGGCTCCAAATAAGAACCCCCAGCTCTCCTATTGATTGAAGCGCTTGGCTTCAAACCACGTGGAGAGTTGTTTAACTGATTCGGATACGGTATAAACTGTGACTTGACTATTCGAGTAATGAGTTTCCCTCTTGCCGATGGGCCTCCCTCGCCCACGAAACTGCTGGCTCGGCCGGGCAGTCCTTTCGCTTGGCAGTGGTTTGGTATAAGCTAACAAGTGGTTAACGACCGCACCCAAAAAAGCCTTTTGGAAGAACATCAAACGAGTGATCGAACTGTTTAGAATATCTTTATTTTATATGAATTTATATGGACGTTATATCCTGTTATGTGATAATATATAATTAAGTATATTATATTTTATAAAAATAATTGTTAGGACCATCGAAGTTACTATAATTAAGAGCACTTAGAAGCAGACTGACATTTTTCAAAAACTCGTTTATTAATCATAAACTACATGAGGTTTTCTAAAAAAAATCATATGCTTAATGTAGCTAGTTATTTTCAAAATAATTTAGGATCAAGATTTGAGACAATTAAAAAAGGTCGAACCCCTAAAAGTTCCACAAAGTACATTATACAAACTATAATATCCAAACAAAATAATGACTTTCAAATTTAGATGGAATATGTCTACAAATATTTCCAGGAGCAAAACTAGAATTACGATGGAAATTCTACATTTTTAAAAATAAGTAGTTATAAAATGTAATTTTATCCAAATCAAGAATGTGTGTAAAAAAATAAAATACCTCTAAAATGGTGAGAAATAAATTGGCAATGGCCCTGTTATAAGTACAATGTAAACTAACAGTTAACAGAACATTCATAATTATTGTAAAAAGCAGTAGTAATATCTAATAACGTGTTGATTAAATGAAATAAAATCACTAAGTGATTTTAAAAGTATAAAATCTAAATATCCTCTTGATCAATACTTTCGCTTTCTGGAAAAGATAGTTCTTCGTCGGATTCATTCGACACAGACATCACCATTGGTTCGATGTTTAACAAGTCCAATTTATTTTCTACCTCACATGCCTCAGAAATAATTTTTTCTGTGTGGTTTATGTAATTTTGCAGTGCTGTTACGGTACATTTTCTACTACGTTATTCCATACATTTAAAACTTCAGCAGGTGACCCTGTGGTGTTTTAACAATAGCTTCGTCATAACATCTTTTAGTCTCTGACCACACAATTTCGATGACATTAAAATGACAATGACACGGTGGTAGCCTGAGCATACAATAACCATGCTCCGCAGTGTATTCATCCAAATGATTTTTTTCCGGCACTGTTTGCTTTTCCACCAAATTCCAAACAGCATCTTTTAAAAGATTATTTGAAAAAGGGATATTCTTCTTTCCAAGCCATTGTAAAAGACGTTGTTTTGCCCCAGCTTTTTCTCGGAATTTCTTCTTCTTCTAGACGACTATGCTAAGTAGCGTTAGCCAGTATAATTAAGGATGGTTCTTCTACGTTTGCAATAAGTTGATCTGCAAACCATTTGTCAAAATGTACGGTATTCATATTATAGTTATAATCGCCTGTCTTCTTATTACCTTTAAAAATTAGGATGGAGTTGTTCCAAATGTGTGTTAAATAGTATATTATTTTATATGGAGGAAAAGTAATACTTTTCATGGCGCGCTCGTGTTTAACAGCCGAACGGAGTGAGGCTGGTAATAGAGAGCAAGCCATGGAAAGTAACTTTTCCTCCAAATAAAATATGCTGTTTTTTCTTCAAATGTCGATAAATTAATGCAAAAAGTCTCTTTTTAATACTAATAATAACTATTATTAAAGATAAGTGGGTTCGCAAGGCGGCCTAGACCGGTGCGGTGTCGGTGAATATGCTCAGGTTGTTGCTATAGTAATGTAACATAAAGCTGTCAGTGGACACTGTCAACAATAATTATATTTTTAAAATTGCGTCTTCGATTGCGTTTTAATTCCGTATTGATAAGCAGTTATTGAGTAAGTTCGATTAAATAATAACCAATTTGTTCCTAAATTAGTGATTTTTAGAAATGCAGTCACACATTGAGTGATAAATACAAATTTTAGTTAAATTTGTATTTTAGTTTAATAACTCTTGAGTTGTTGACGCTTATTTTGATGTTTGTTTATATTGTATCTATGTTGCTATGATAACACTTTTACCTCCGCCGGCGGAAAAGTGAAAAGTAAAGCTCCGGCGGAGGAAAAACGAAACTTCAATGCCGCCTACACAGTCGAGTAATGACCAATTTACTGACGTTTGAAGAAAAAATACTTTATCACTATTTAATTATATACAGGGTGTTCTTTAATAACGAGCTAATATTTCAGGACGTGATTCCTGAGGCGATTTTATGACAAAAAGTTCATATGAACTTATGTCCTCAACGGCTTAATTTTTTTGCTACAGGGTGTTGAGATGCTTTTTTAAATCGTAAATGGTTATTTTTTAATACCGCCCAAAGGACTTTAGATATTATTTTCAGAATTGGTATGTGTTAATAGGATATAAAACCACATATTTTAGTAAAAAAAGTTATTCTATTGCTTCACCACTGCAGACATGTCCTCTGATATTTTTTACGAAAAGTGATACGTTACAACACTGCTTGGCATAAGCTTAGTTTTCTTTAAATTTTAATCTCATATCTTAATTTTTTAACTGGTTAGTACTAGACTAAGCTAACTCATGTAGAGGGCAATTGAACTTATTTTGACCTAATTATGGATATAAAACCACACATTTTAGTAAAAAAAAATATTATATTGCTTCACAAGTGTCGTCCCTGCAGATATGTCCTCTTATATTTTTTACGAAAAGTGATACGCCACTGACTCTTCTATCCCCACTTGACTGAATAACTTTAAAATTACCATTTAGCGGTACTGACGAATAATTTATTTTTGAACATATTCCTTAATAACTTGCTAAAATTTGCTTCCTCTGGCCATTTTATGAACCAGAGTACATATAAAATGGTCTAAATTTATTAAATTTTCATAACATCGATACTGTCAGTGGCGGCTCGTGTTTTTTTTTGTCAGAGGGAGGGCACAAAAAAAAATTACCATTTATTAAAAAGTAAGAAGAATGGATTTTACATAAACGGTGTTTTTAAATATTTTTTATTGTACGCTCCCTCTGAAAAACCCACGAGCCCCCTTACTACTAGACAAAGCCAAGCCATGTAGAATGCAATTAACCTTAGTTTGGCCTACTTAATCGTGACCCGTAGATATAATAATTCATATATGGTTATGAGATTTAGTATAAATTTGCCGGTAATCGAAGTCAACATGTGGTTTTATTTGCGTTTAATAATCGCCAGCATATTTTTATTGCAAAATCCAGTTAATTCATTAAGTTCCTTTAACAATGATACTCTAGTGTTGACGCACGTGATTTTTAGACATGGGGACAGGACGCCATCACGAAGTGGATTGTGGAAAACGAACAAATATTACAATGAGAGTTTTTACGAACCCTATGGGTATGGACAACTAACAAACAAAGGCAAAATGACAGCATATACACTGGGAGTTGCCTTAAGAAATAGATACAGCAATTTTTTAGATGATATTTGGAACATGAAATTATATGATGCTTGGTCTTCAGATTATGGTAGAACTAAAATGTCAGTCGCCTTGGTTTTAGG
>MU187408.1:42716-75124 GCA_016904865.1 Pissodes strobi | reverse complement strand
AAAAAAAACACGTACCTTTACATAATATGAGAAGAAAATATCACAGAACAAGCTGATATACACCTTTAAAAAAATATAGTTTATATATAAAAGACACAGCCAAAGAATAAATAAAATCGAAAGCATTATCAATGATTAGCTGTGTGATATTGAATTTCAATATCGACCGCAGCGACGAAAAAATCGAAAGTTCCTACGACACCTTGGGCGGCTCTCCCCTCTTCCATCTCTGACGCCATACGACATTGAGCCCCACTGGGAGTCTCCACTCATTTTTCTCGGACATCATATGATACTGAGTTATACCCTACCGAGTTAACCTTTGGATGCTCTTGATGCATTTGACTTGGAGATTATGAAAATGTGGCTTATGCTATTTTGATATCGATGGAGGGATTTCTGCTATGCAGCACATCATTTGTAATAGCAAGCCTGTCTACGACATCAATTTAGAAGTTGTGTGACCGAACATTAACTATACGATAAGAACCACTCAACCGTGGCAGCTTTGATGTGCGTGTTCAGCGAGCGATACAAAGGGATCATAGTTTTTTGCTTGGTAACGGTTGACGAACTGTCGTCGCACACAGGTCGAATTTCAATTTCACCTCTAATCCCATAATATTGTATTAAGTGAAACTGAAGCTCAAATTTCGGTAGAATCATTATTGCACCATGCTGGTGCAAGACTGATGTTATTACAAAAAGAGGTAATAAATACTTTGGCTGAATCAGCAGATAAAATTTATAATTTAGTTTTAATTTGTAAATATGGCTTTGAGAGTACCGCGAGACAGTCAGAATATAAGCAAGTGTTTTTAAGCGACAGCTGCACTGATGCTTCGATATTTTTTACTAGTTTGGTCCCTATTAGATTCAATTAAATATATTTTCAAAATTATTTCTAGTGAGAAAAGACAAATCGTTGAAGAACTTCACAAACCTGATATACGAATTTAAAAGACGAACAATTATCGGCGAATTTGCAGATTTATGGCAGGTGGATTTAGCTGAAATGCAACCGTATGCTATACTAAACAAGGGATATCGCTATATTTTAGTACTTGATTGCTACTCGAAATATGTATGGACGAGGCCATTAAAAAAATAAAGCTGGTTTATATGTTAGTCAGGCTATGGATTCTGTTTTTAAAGAAGCTGGTTATCATTATAAAAACCTACAATCTGACCAAGGAACTGAGATGTATAATCGTCGCTTTAAAAACTCATGAAGCAATTGAAAATTAATCAATATTCAACCTACAGTACTAAAAAATCAGCAATATCGATCGAACACTGAAAAATCTTATTTATAAGCAATTTTCTGTTATTGGGAAGCATGATTGGATAACAATACTGAAAAGCATAACGGATAAGTACAATAAGACCAAACATACAACTATAGGAATTAAAATTAATCGAGTTACAGATAAAACAGTTTTAAAATTATATGATTCCCCAAAAATTGCTTCAACTAAAATAAAGTATGCAGTTGATGATATTGTAAGGTTTAGCAAACATAAGGGCGTATTTTGCAAAGGTTATGAAATGATCTGATCACCTGAATTCTTTAAAAATGATAAAATTAACTTAACAAACTTACTTACAAGTTACTTACCTTCTTAAAAGTCTCAACGTTGTGTCTATCAAGGGATGTTTTTACGAGACAGAATTACAGAGAATACATGTATATACCTAGTAGAACAGATTAATGATCGTAGGAAAAGAAATTGCATCGATCAGGCGTGAGTGAAATGGTTAGAATTTAACACCAAACATAAGGGCGTATTTTGCAAATGTTATGAAATGAGCTTGTCGCCTGAATTATTAAAAATTACTAATTTTAACCTAACAAACACAGTTACCTACCTTCTTAAAAGTCTCTATGATGTGTCTATCAAGGGATGTTTTTGACGAGACAGATTTACAGAGAACACATAAATATGATATATAGGTACCTAGTAGAAAAGGTTATTTATCGTAGAAAAAGAAATGATATCGATCAGGCGCGAGTGAAATGGCTAGGATTTAACAGCCTTACTTGGATATATAAGAATAATTTATTAAGTTAGTTTAAATAATATGTGTAGCTCCAAGTTATTGTTTATAGGTCTTAATCTATGAATAAAACACATTGATCAAACACAAATATGTATTTCTGATTCTATTATAATTTGTTACATTAAAGTATAGTAAATAACGTCGGTCGATAAGCACGTAGTAGATCTGGTCTGATTAAATTGAATTTTAAGCAAGTCAAAAAAATAATTATATTTATGTGTAAAGTATCGTTTTGTGTGTAACTTTGTATACTTTTTGGTGGTAAATTTTTCAAGACTATTAAACCCATAATTATTTGTAAGAAGAGTGAAAACCTTTAAAGGAATATACTGTAACATCAAACTCTTATCTCTTCTGGCCAAGAAATAAATATAAGAAGTTTTGTTTGTATTGTTCCCAATATTTTTGTGGTACTCCACGGTGAATGACTGTGGAGTTTATTGTTTTGACACTTTCTTGTGGAATGTGAGGTGAGTGACTGAGGAATTTATAGATGGGATTATATTGGCATCAGAAGGACAAAGTAGTGCAATAAATCTATTAAATTCTTAGACGAACAAGAAAGAATATGTCGAAATTTTACTGTGGTGTTTGTGAAGCTGAAATTAAAGAGTCTGGATGGTCCATTGAGTGTAGCCAATATCGAACCTGGTACCATAGAGGTTGTTCTTCTTCATCTAATAAGGAATTCAATGTAATTTACTCCAGTGTCAAAAAGTCCAAACAAAATCTTTGGAGATGTACCAGTTGTAAACAACCTGAAGTGGGGGGGCCGACGTAGCATTGGCGCCTTTCCCACAACCAGCGTCTGGGACTAATACCGACATTGAGCAGCAAATGGGCGATCTTTTGAAGAAAAGAACTATTGAAAATAAAGATGTACTAATGGTCATGCTACATATGTTCAAGGCGTTAACTAAGGACCAGAAGGATAATATGGGCACATTCCTGGAGGAGTTCAGAGATTTTAAGTCGGATATTTCTAGCAAAATTATGCAACTAGAGGCAAAAATTCTAAAGTTTGAGACAGACATTGAAAAAATTAAACATGAAGGGGTGCAATTGGAATCTTCACAGGAAGTTTCTAAGTTACCGAGTATGGGAGACTCAGACATATTTAGTGAAATTCAAGAGCGTGCCTCTAGAGCTAACAATGTTATTATTTATAATTTGAATGAGGGCGCGTTCGATGAAACAGCTGCCCGAGTGGCTTTTGACCGAAGCCAAGTAGATGGTATTCTGCAACAGCTTACAGTCGATGGCGGAGATTACAAGGTAATAAGGCTGGGAAGAAAAGGTAACTCAGGAAAACCTCGCCCAATGATGGGGTTGTTTTTGCAAGCCCCAGTATTGCTACCAACTGCCTAAAAAATAAGAGAAAACTTAATGGAATGGAATAATGCAGACCTAACAATAACGCAAAGACAACAATACACAAAATGTCGTGAAGAACTGCAGACCCGAAGAAACAGTGGTGAAGGTGATATAGCAATAAGATACATAAAAGGGATACCAAAAATAGTGGTAACAAATAAGCAAGCAAAAAACTAGTTCCCACCTCATTGCAAATATATTATCACAATGCTGGAGGGCTAAAGGGCAGGTTAAACGAATTTAAAAAATCCGTTCAGTGTTCATCATATGATGTAATAATTATAACTGAATCATGGCTTAATATTGATGTAACAGTAAATGAAACGTATGTTAACGTTTATAACACATTTAGGCAGGATCGTTCTTTGACAAACAGTGTTAAAGATAGAGGTGGTGGAGTGCTGATTTATGTTAGCAAAAAATTTAAATCTAGTCTTATCAAATGTGATACCAGTATAGAACATTTGTTTGTACACGTAACTAGAGGATCATCAGAGCTAATTTTTGGTGGTGTGTATATACCGCCCAAATCTTGTGTTGAGATTTATGGGTCACATTGTAAGACAGTTGAAGAAATGTGTGCATTGCACCCTGATGCTAAATTGTGTATTTTCGGTGATTACAACCTTCTAGAGGCTACGTGGCAAAATGATGATCTAGGAGTTACAGTGAGTTGCCCCTTGAACTCCCCAGCTGTGATACTTGCTGAGTATTTTGCGTGCCACAATCTATACCAAAATAAGAAAGTTCCTAATTTGCAAAATGTTTATTTGGATATACTGTTTTCACACTACAGTGATATCAAGGTCGAACCGGCTAGTGATTTGTTAATTTGTAATAGTTTTTATCATATAGGTTACTGTTTTTAATCGAGAGTCTGTTCTAATGAGGTTAAACCATGTTTAAAGCAGGATTTTTTGTATTTGGATTTTAGAAATGATAATGATATTGGCCTTAATGATTTCTTTGGATCTGTGCAGTGGGAGGATTTCTTCGGCTTGGTAAATGTTAATGAAGCTCTGTTAAATTTTTACTCAATTTTGTTCCATGGGATTGAAATGTTTGTCCCTCTTAAGCGTAAAGTCAGTACCAATTTTCCTCATTGGTTTAGCCCAGAGCTGAAGAATGCAATTATTGAAAAAAAGGCAGCACATACTGCGTTTAGGGTGACTAAATCACAACATATGAACGTTTCTCAAATTTAAGATCTCTATGTAACTTATTATGGGAGAGGTGTCATCGTTTGCATATTCAAAGAATTGAGGAAAACCTAAATAGAAATCCGCGTGGTTTCTGGAACTATGTGAATGGTAAGTCTCACTCAGGTGATCTACCTGATGAAATGTACTATTGTAACAGGTCTGTGAGTGGTGTGCAGGAAATAGCTGATTTATTTGCTGAGTTTTTTCTACAGTATATGTTAAGAGCAACGTTCCTGTCCCAACTTACAGAGTTGAAAAAACTGGAGACGTATTGGTGAGTGAGTTTAATTTATCCGAAGTGTTTGATGGCATTTGTAATCTGCAGGATAAGCTCTCGTCCGGGCCTGATGATGTACCTAACTACTTTCTGAAGCGTTGTGTTTACACTCTTACATTGCCCATAACTAGGTTATTCAATATGTCAATTAATCTTTGTGAATTTCCTGTCCTTTGGAAGAGTGGTTTCCTGGTTCCTATTTTTAAGTCTGGCAATAGACAGGACATACAGAACTACAGAAGTGTATGCAACCAGTCAAGCATGCCTAAGCTTTTTGAGTTCCTTATATATGACCAGTTTAGTTTTATGTGTAAAGAGATAATAATAAGCGAACAGCATGGTTTTGTTAGGGGGAGGTCTACGGTGACAAACTTGTTGATCTACCAGTCGGATCTTTTGAGGGCTTTGGAGAAAGGCTATCAGGTAGACTCGATTTACACTGATTTCTCCAAGGTCTTTGACAGGATCGATCATGGTTTTCTTTTGGCAAAATTAAAAGCGACGGGTTTTTGTGACAAGACTAATAAATGGTTAAAAAGTTATTTGGAAGATCGATCTATGAGGGTAAAAATTTCTAGTTTTGTCTCTGGAGAATTTACGTCCACTTCTGGGGTACCGCAAGGAGCTCATATAACTCTCCTTCTATTTAATTTGTTTATTAACGACATTTTTAATTATGTCCAGAAGTCGAAATTTTTTATGTTTGCTGATGATGTCAAAATTTACAATATAATAAATGATCCGATTGACATATGGTACCTTCGAGGACTTGAATAGGTTTGCAGTGTGGGCTAATTTGAACTCATTAAGTCTTAATGTCTCTAAATGTCACTATATATGTTTTTTAGGAGAACCAGGAAATTCAATTCCTAGTACAGTATCAATAATAGTGCGTTGCAGCTGAGACATAAAGTTAGGAATCTGGGTGTTTTGTTTAAAGAACAGATTAATTTTATAGAACACATAAATTCGGTTACATCCAGAGCCCTAAAGGCACTAGGTTTTATTTATAGAAACACCTCATGTATGTCAGTTGGTGGATTGAGGCTTGTATATTGTACTCTGGTTAGATCTGTATTGGAGTATGCAGCTATAGTTTGGTCGGTATTTCATGATGTTCATAGAGTTAGACTGGATAAATTCCAGAACATATTTTTACGTCAAGTATCATTCCGATATAATATTCCAATTTTGAACCATGATTATGCTCCTATTCGGAGAATTCTTAACATGGATACACTTAGTGATAGAAGGTGCTCATCTGATTTGTGTTTTCTTTTTAAAATCATAAACGCCCTGCATTGTTAGAGCTCGTCAACTTTAGGGTTCCCGGGAGATCTTTAAGACATTCTCATTGATTTTCATGGAACCAACTATGGCGACAACTCCTCAGTGAGTAGAGCAATGAGATTTCTGAATGAGCACAGTGATATTGACCCATTTGTGTTGTCTTTTAGTTGTTTTAAGTATAAAATATTGAGCAGACTCTAGCATAACTTGTTTAAGATGTTGATATTTGTAATAACTGTTACCTGTTCTTAAGTTCTAAATTTACTGTTTTATAAAGTTAGTCATAGATATAATGTTGTATGTATCTTAAATTGTAATGGGGTGATCCCGTATGTATTGCAGAAATAAATAAAAAAATAAATAAATATCATAATACTACCCAAATAATTTAGAATCTCTCAACTGAACTGATAATTTAAGGCATACTATAATAAGCCTGCAGCTTGTTAGTCTTATTGTTAAATTGAACCAACGCACGCCGACGCGCATGTGTTTTAGAATTGGACAAGATGAAATCCGTCGTATTATAATACGACTGACGACGTGCCAGGCGAATTGCAATCATCATTGTTGTTGTTGAGCGAGTTGAGTTGATTAGTTTGGGTTAGATTATACCGAGGGACACGGATTTAAAAAGTGTTCTTGCAAGCCAAGCAAGACACAGTGTCATAACAATAAATGTTTATGTTCTAAAGCTCGTATGAAATGTACTAGCAGATGTCATAAAAGCGGACCATGCTGTAATAAATAATCCTAATCTATAATTTGCATTTTTATTTTAAATAGTTTAGAATGTTTAAAATAAATAGTTGAGTATAGTTCGCATGGCACACCGTCATGGGTCAGTCGTATTATAATACGACGGATTTCATCTCGTCGAATTCTAAAACAGTTGGGCGTCGGTTCAATTTAACAATAAGACTAACAAGCGGCAGGCGTATTATAATACGACTAAAATTATCAGTCAAGTTGTGAGATTCTTAATTATTTGGGTAGTATTATGATATGTCTAGTCGTATTGAAAAAGCCTAGGTATATTGTAATGAGACTGATTTCACAATAAGCCTACAACATATAAATTATATCTGTAATTACAAAGTCCTCATCATTTTACCAATATCGCTCAAGACTTTGTCATAGTTACAATGCAATATTATTATATTATTATGTATAACACATTTTAAAATCTTATAATAATTTACAAATGGATATTATCTAACAATCTACGTTTCAGTTCTCAAAATTCACACTGACTAAGAACTCTCACATCTATGAAGGTAAAAAATTATATAATCACCTGCCTCAAGTGGCTAGGGATGCACCGAATGAGAGAACATTCAAAAATTTGATAAAGAAAATTTTATTGCAGAGGGCATAGGTACTACAGCTTAAGTGAATTTTTTGAGGATGCCTTGCAGGTTTTCTATTTTTCTGTTTAGTATATTTTGGTGTATAATTGTGGTTGTCTTGCTTTGGTACCCTTCCTTATTTGTGCACTGGTTCTTTATAGTTATATTTTACGCTGTGTCTAGACTCCCGGTACCGGTATCCGAATAAATCCCGGTAAAATATAATGGCCGTATGATGACGTAATGGTCTACCGGTATTTACAATAATCCCGGTAGATTACAATATGTCTTCGTGATGCAATCAATTTATCGCAAGAGCTCTCGTGGTGTAGAGGTTTAGATAGTTGGGTCTCACCTGGACGGCACGGGTTCGAACCCCATTGCTTTTTTTTATTTTTTTTTAAAGATTATGTTTCTAAACAGTTTTTTTTTTCTTGATTTTGGGTATGTCTTGGGTTAGATTGGGTTAGCACCTGGTTAGTTTCCTTTTCTTGAGCCCCCGTAGCGAGCGAAAAGAGCGGAGGGTCATGCGGATCGACCAATAGGAGAGGCCGATTTTGATATAGTCGGCTACGCCTGTAAAGGATCTTTAAACACTAATTATTTTATAAAATTTAACGGGATTAATAGAAACACCGGCAGAATATTACGTCATCAATTCATACCGGGATTTATGCGGACATCGGTACCGGGAGGCTAGCATAGCTTGATATAAATACCGGTAGATTTTTACCTCATTATATATACGTCATCATTTTACCGGGATTTATTCGGATACCGGTACCGGGAGTCTAGACACAGCGTATATTTTACCCCTGACTATGTTTGCTTGAATATTAGATTTTATACATTGAATATTATTTATTACGGAAGCTTTGTCCTTGGATATTACTCTTGTGGTAATAAAGCGATTTTTTATTTGATTTGATTTGAGAAAAATAGCAAAATAATTTTATAATAATAATTTACAAATGGATATTATCTAACAATCTATGTCTAAGGAAGAGAAAAATAGCTAGCAGGCTAAGATAACCATATATTAAATAAATAAATGATACTATTATTTCTTACAATCTTACGTAGTCTACTATCACGTTCACAAGGAATGCTGGTCAAGGTAAAATTGATTATTGTTAATAAATTTTCACATAAATGTCGATCATTGATACCTGGTTTCAAGTTAATGCTCTCCACAAAGTCTATCCAGTCGAGGTTTGAAAATGATATAGTAATATCAATATCACTTACTTACTTCATGGGTAATGTAGGCCAATCTTACAGATGGTGAAAATCTCGATCGGATATGGTAATAAAAACCACATTGATTAAACAACGCTTTGCCTCTATTTTTTCATCAAATATGGAATTAATGCTGTCTATAGTGGTGCTAAAATCCCACTCTGACACTGATAGATTTGATGATGAAGGAGAGCAAGAAGTTATGTAGTTAAATACGTCACTCAACATGATAGTATAAATAAAAAAAAATATTTAAATTGCTACTGAATGCAGACTTGCGAGAAAAGAAGCAAACAATATTTAAAGCAAAAACACTCATCACTTTAAAATACCACTGCTATATTTCCTCCCCTATGATATTATTTCCACCATTATATGACGTTACTAACTAATATGATTTAGACAATATCGTTCCAACATGCTCATACAAGTAGAGGTTACAATGACTCACACCATTTTATAATATAAAATGCTCATACATACGCACTGCTAGGGTTTCCTTTGATTCGGTTTTATTCGTAAGAATTTTTGTAAAGATTTAGCAACATCGCTAGGTTCCGCCAACGCCCAACTGTTATATTTTAGTATGTATTTCGAAGAGAGAGACAATCTGCACAATCTACGACCGCCTTAAGGTTCGTGTCGATCAATTTTTGAAGCCACTTTTTTATCGATTTTAGTATAGTGTAGTAAAATAAAAGGGCCTTCCAACAAAAAATAAGTCTTCAGTGTTTCACTTGGATTAACTAGGGTTTGAAAACAGTGAGTCCCAACATGGTCAGCTTCCCGCCATATGATTCCAGCAAGAAACTTGATTGACCATCGTTGATACAGTTCAGTGCTTCCATCTTTATTTTTGTCATAAATCCTCAACTTACGTTGCAAAATCCTTCTTTGCTCCGTTTTAATTCAAACGTGTCTCAATAAATATATATAAAAAAAACTTTAGGTAATTTATTTAAAAACGAGGGTTTCGTGCTTTGCTAACAAATTAGAGTGGAGACAAAGGTGGCTAATAAATTGGTCGTAGAATTAAAATTTATAAAATATGAAATATATTTAATTTTGAGTGTAGCGAGAACCTAGGCTTGTATGGTTCTATTGGGTTACATTGGGTTCACAAATACCTTTTAAAAGCAAAAGCTAAGCTCCTTTAAAGTGAAAGCTAACTTATATGTACTTATTTAAGTTTTTTATTCATTTTATGAATAAGCTAAGCTCTTTTATGGGTGAAGACAATTTATGTATTTTTCTTATTTTATGGTCAAGCTAAGCTCTTTAGGATTAAGGCAACGTACACATTTCTTTATTTTGGTTAATTAAGCCCGATGGACTCAAGACACGTTTTGGGGTAATATCAGTGCTGAGGTAAGTATGATCGAGATGTATTATTTAATGTATTTATTTAAAATAAAATTTATGAAAAACTATGGTTTTGTCGTTTATTGTTCTTACTTATATTGTATTTTATTAAAAATGTCTGATATTAGTGATATTAGTAATACCCCAGATATTGATTTGAAAAGATTTTAAAAAAAGATGTCTATAATTAGAGCCTAAATGACGCGCTTTGAGAACTGCCTAAACAAGTTCTATATTAAAAATCGTTCAAACCAATGAATAAAGAATAGGAAGGAAGGAGCAAAATGCCTATTGACATTAGACCGGATTGGTTCTTGCATATGGCGACCCAGATTACCAGTGGCGTCTCCTAAAATGATTGCACAACAAAAAAATAAATACTTATACTATGTATTGGATAAATTTCAGATGTGTAAACTTCATTTTGTTAGCTAAATACCTATGTAAAGAAATCTTGGGGAAATACCACGAAAAAGTGGTGTGTACAAAATTTTGTTTTCCCTATAATATGCTCTATGTTTTCCCATTAATTTTTTGGAAAAAGATAACTGTTTTCTAGGTTAATAGGTAAGGTGATGTTTTAAATAAATAACATCACCAATTGACAATTATTCTAAATTACATGAATGATTATTACATGATGGTTACGAGGTATGTAAAAAGCAGCACTTATCCGAAAAAGAAACGCAACTTTCTGGTTTTTTTTTTCGATAATTTTTGTATCTAAATGTAAGTGTAAACATATAAGTTTAAGCACCTGAAATTTACATACAGAAGTTTAACTTTCATATTTGATATGGAAAAGTATCAAACATAACGTTAAAAATGTTATCCGTTAAATCCTATAGCTTGCATTTAAAATAACACTAAAATATCTAATAAATTAGTCGGCCTTAAGATATTTTGTAAAATTGTCTGTAAATTGCTGTCATTTACAACGACTGAGTAAATAAAATGAAAACGAATTTTTGCAAATTTGGGGTTGGATTCGTTTTATATAAGGCATGACAGTATAGTATATTATATGACTCATTCTGACGTTATGTTTGGGTGTTTCCTACGTTTTGATGGTATTTCTTGTGTTTAAAGCTATTTTTTGCGATTTACTTTGATTTTGATCATTGTTTACTTCTTTAGTAATATTATTGTAGATATTGCGTTAATTCATATAGTGTTTAATTAGATATTTGGTGGTAAAGGTGTCTATTTTGGATTAAAGAAGCAAAGTAAACATGGTTAGTTGTGCAGCTTGTGGCCCTTCTAAAACTCCAACAAATCCAGAACTTGGAATAACATTTCATCGGTAAGTAGGTACATACTTTACCCCTTATTTTTCTGGTCTTTACCAGTTAATAAAGCAAAATAATTATACAATGTCTAACTGTTAACAAATAGGTGACAGATCTAATTATGGGCGTAACCGTAAAAAATATAGCATTAAAAATCTAATTTTGCAATGGACAGTGCTAAAAGTAATTAATACTTTTCTTTTATACTTGACATGTTAAAGTTTATACTGCCAATAAACAGCTAAAATTAGTTATTTGAATATATTTGAACATTTGAAATGCAAAATATGGTTAGATAATAGTGGGGTAGTTTTAAAGTGTGCTTCATATTAAAAAAAATATGTACTACCTAATTTTATTGAAGAAGCACCCTTCAAAACTAACGCACTATTATCTAACCATATTTTGCTTATTTTTGCATTTCAAATGCCCAAATATATTCAAATAACTAATTTTAGCATTTTATTGGCAGAATAAACTTTAACATGTCAAGTATAAAAGAAAAGTATTACTTTTAGCACTGTCCAATATTCTTGCAAAAATTGATTTTTAATGCTATATTTTTTACGGGTACGCTCATAATTAGATCTGTCACCTATTTGTTGACAATTAGACAATTTATAATTTTGCTTTATTAAATGGTAAAAAACAGAAAAATAAGGGGTAAAATACCTAATTACCGATGAAATGTTATTCCAAGTTCTGAATTTGTTGGAGTTTTCAAAAGTTCACAAGTTGCACAAGTATCAAGTATCCATGTTTACTTTGCTTCTTTAGCCCAAAATACACACTTTAACCACTAAATATCTATATAAACACTATATGAACTAACGCATTATCTACAATAATATTACTAAACAAATAAACAATGTTCCAAATCGCAAAAATAGCTTTAAACACAAGAAATACTATCAAAACGTAGGAAGCACCAAAACATAACGTCAGAATGTGACATTTTATGGTTCCTCCGCAGCCTCCTCGATGTCTCAGGAGTGCGTCGCAGGTATTAAGTGTCAAACGGCGCACAAGCTCCTTCCTTTCTCTTCTTTATTCTTTGGTTCAAACGGTTACCTTCAATGTAGAATGCCGAAATTTAAAAGTATTTTAGAAAGATTTAACGCAATTCAGTCGGAATATGAAAATCTTTTGATGTGCGATTTTTCTGAGGACTATGACGAGGATGATCAAATGCAAATATGGGACGAATTTGAATCAAAATATTATGTGTTTAAAAAGGCCAAGAAAATTCTAGACTCTCTTCCAAATATCGGCAATATGGCGCCAGGTACAGGGTTATCCAACGAGGCCTAGACAAGGCGATTTTCCCTGTACTTTTATAAAAAAAAACTGAAATAGCCATCTTATGTAATTTTCTTCCGCGAATTCGGATATGAATTTGATATTTTTTAAATGGAACACCCTGTATATTACTACATTTTTGCACTCTCTAGAAAAATCTAAACACATTTTGTGTATAATATCCTATACCTATCTTTAGCTGTTTACCAAATATTGATAGTTGAAAGTCGGGCATTTTGACACTTTGACAGGCTCTAAAATCTAAATCGCACGAGATCAAAGAAAACGGTTTGCACATTCCTATCTTGGGTTTTCATAAGCTATCGAATGATAGTAACTTTGAATTTAACCGGAGGTTTAAAAGTTCCGGTTAATTTTATCCGCACTATATTATATCTTATAAAAAAGTGTTTCTACTCCTTGGATGAATTCTTCATAAATGATTTGTCGGACTTTGTGTTGTAAAATGTGAAATATAGTTAAGTGAGTGATATTTTAATATTATTTAATATTGCTAATTACTATTTGGATGTATTGCTATTTCAATATTGTAAATTTTGAATCGTTGCTCTGGATGCATGGCTTAAATTACCACTGCTTGAGCAAAGGATAAGGTATCTAAATACTCTGACGTATGTAAGCACTAGTGTGTATTAGCATGAATAAACTTTCTTTCTTTCTTTCTATAGTGATTGGCAGCGTTTTCGGGATATGTTCACCGCTGTCGTCCATAATAATAATACGATAGCAGATGTCACCAAGTTTTATCACGTAGAAAGCTCTATAAAGGGCGAAACTAAAAATATAATAGCCTTTATTGCCCACGGATGCAAATTGGGATACCATTCTAATTTACATCTTGGTCTCAAAATTAGACTTTAGTTCCAAACGAAAGTGGGAATTATTTTCAAAAAATTCGAATTCCCTACAATAGAGGAGTTTATAAAATGCATTGAACAATGATAATATCAGGAAATAGTTCCATTGATAGCTTTTTTCTTGCAACTGTTACTCCAAATGAGGTTGTGAAGGTCGTTCAAGGCTTAAAAAAGAAGGCATCTTCTGGAATAGATGAGGTGACTGCGGGGATTCTTGAGAGGGTTTAATGTCATATTGGTTCTGGCACATCTGGTAAACTGTTCATTTTCTGAGGGAATTTTTCCTGAAGAACTTATGTCATCAGCAGTTATTCCCATACACAAGGGTGGACACGATTATTGCCCCGCCAGCTTTAGACCGATATCCCTGTTGTCTGTTTTCTCAAAGATTTAGGAAACCTTGGCTAAGACTCGCTTTGTTCAGTTTCTAAACAAGAACAACATAATAACTCCTCTACAGTTTGGTTTTAGAGGTAATACTAGCACTGGGGATGCAATGTATCGGCTGTTGGAATACGTGTATGACAAAATTAATGACAACGCAATAACAGTGGCAGTATATTGCGACCTTGCAAAGGCCTTGGATTATGCTTGATAAATTGTATTTTTATGGGTGCAGAGGCATCACATGGTACTGGTTTGCTTCATATTTAGGAGGCAGGCGACAGTGCGTTCGTGTGAGGGGCAATGGTGGTGTTGTGTCATCTGACCTTAAGGGCTGTAAGCATGGGGTACCACAGGGCTCAGTATTGGGTCCCCTGCTTTTTATTTTATACATTAATGACTTGGCAGCTCCCAATCTCAGAGGTAAGCTTACACTTTTTGCAGATGACACTTCAATCTGTTGGTCTGGGCATGATGCAATTGTCTTGCAGGATAATATAAACAAGGATCTACTTACATTGAAACATTGGTTTGATCTAAACAAACTCGCTTTAAACACCTCAAAAACGAAGTACATGGTTTTTCTCAAGAGCTTCTCTCCCAGAATGGCTGTGAATATTGATGGTCCAGATGTTCAGAGGATAGGTGAATATAAGTTCCTGGGACTAGTGATTGATCAACATCTAAAATGGGAACTGCATATCAATAAGGTGGCCAAATCTTTATCATCAGCCATTTTTGCAATTAGATTGGTGGCCCAAGAGCTTAACAACCCTATTATAACCAAGGAGGTGCACCATGCACTTTTTGAATCCCACCTAAGATATGGGGTAATCTTTTATGGGTATTGTGCAGCCTCCAGGTTGAATGTTCTATTTCTCTTGCAGAAAAGAGCTATAAGGGTTCTATCTGGTGCTGATTAACATGAACATTGTAAGCCCTTTTTTCAGCATCTAAAAATGTTTACAGTTTATGATTTGATTGTTTTCGAAACATTTTGCTATTTGTTACAATTCTGCAAACTGGGACGATCTAAGGCAGTTCTACCTAGATTTTCCTTAGTTCGACCTCTGCTTTGCCACTGACAACCAGTCAGACTGCTGCGAAGAGATCATGCAAGTAATCTCCTCAGGAATGGAGGCATACATCCCAAATTCCATCAATTAACACGTTCGTTCGATTGTAGAGCGGTTAATCTCGTCGCTCCTTTTAAATTGTTATTATACCAAGTCTAAACAAACTTTTTATAAATGTATTGTATATCGTCGTGTTCGTAAAAGTGTTTTCTTTTCAATGGTTCCATTTCACGAGTTTTCGCGCAAAAGTCCTACGAAAAATCCATCAAAAACTAGTGAAAAGTCTGTTCAAAATATACTATATAGAATTCCATTGTTAATTCAACAATAGAATATTCAGTGGATTGTGTATCTGCTTATCAGTTAAGAATTCGCTGTTCTGATAAAGCAGATTTGGGCCATTCTCTGAGGCAAGAATTATTTGAGTTTTAAGAAAAATATTTTGTTTTTGTGGTCCGTTCTTTGTGAACTTGCGGCCTTTCAAAATGAGTCGCAATTTTAAATGTTGCAGAAACAAGGATTTTTTAAACTTCTGCTGCATTTCATGCAAGTCTATATTTCACCCAAGTTGTTTGGACCGACTGACTGATGTTGTAAGATTGGGAGGGTACAAAATTCTTTGCTCTGAAAGTTGCCAGTGTAGTTTTGGTAAAGCGGAGAACCTAAAAAAAGAACATGAAGCTAAAATAAATGACCTGCTTACAGAACTGCATGATAAGGGGAGACATATTGAGAGATTAAGACGAAATAGTATGGTATTTGAAGTAGAAGTTTCAGAAGCTGAACAAAAGTTTGCATCATCACTTAATAATCTAAACAATCAAATAGACAAACTGAATAATGAAATTACTTTTTTGAAAACCAAGGAAGATGAGTTTTTGACACTAGTGAAAACTCTAGAGAAGGATAAACTTGAACTTAACTGCAAGTTAAATGAACTTTACTCTTTAAATAAGGATCTGACTATCAACATCGACACCATTGAAAAGGAAAATCTGGCATATAAACAGAGCATTAGCTCACTGCAAAATGATGTTACAGATTTAACTGTTATGAGTAAAAATATGGTTAGTTCATTAAGAGTGTTAGAAGCAGAAAAAGAGAACCACCTTTTAGAGATTAAACTCCTGAAAGAAAAAGAAAAACACAGCCTAAAACATTTCAATGCATCTGAAGCTGACTCTATGGCGATGTGTGCGGGATTGGGGAAGTGTAGTGATACTCGTCCAAAGCTCTTGTTTGTTGGTGGAAAATGTAGTAGTGTCTTTTTAAATCATTTTCGAAACAGGTTTGGGAGGAAGTTCAATCACCAATGTTTTCTGAAGCCAGGGTGTCCAACGCATGAATTGGCCAAAACCGCGTCGACTTTGGCCGCGGACTTTACTAAGGATGATTTGGTTGTTTTGTGGTTGAATGGAGCCTATTCATCAACACTTATTCTAAAAAATTTTATGTTACTTTGTGTTAATACCAATGTTCTTGTTATGACAAGTCCTTATTTTGGTTCAAATCATGGTGTTATGTATAATAGCAACTTGTCTCTTTATAAAGCTTTTCAATCTAATAACTTGGACCTAAGTAAAATACTTGAATGTAATTATGCACCTCGCTTGGGATCTGACTTGGTGGATTTATTGCATGATCATATTAATAAATACTACAATGGTATACTACAGAGCTTGGTAGATGTCCAGGAAGTTCCTCCACCTTTAAATTTGTCAGGTTCCTGTGATGTCGCTGACGATGTTTATAATGAAAAACCTTTTTTATAGATTTGACTACAGAGGTGGAAGCTTGCTTAAATTCTGATCTTATTATTGACATACCAAAGAGTTGTACATTTTCATTAAATATTCCGTCTGTAAGGAATTCAACAAGCAAGCTTCAGCCTCTGCCTGCTAGAGTTAGTTCCGATAATTTTGTGAGTGTTATGTTGCTGAATATTCAGTCAGCACGAAATAAACTGAACGAACTTGATGTACTTTTGAATAACACTAACTTGCCTAATATATTGCTACTCACCGAACATTGGTATAGAGTGGATGAACCATTAGTTGTTCAAGGGTATATTGTTGTGTCTAAGTACTGTAGATCCATTGGCCGGCATGGTGGCACTGCTGCCTTAATCAATCAAAATGATAATATGTTGGCCTTTGAATCTTGCGACAGGTTCGACACGCTTCTTCAAGAAAGAGAGTTTGAGTTTTCAGCGATATTTTCGGGAAAACTTGGTTTCTATGTGTTTTGTATTTATCGTTCACCAACAGCGAATGTTTTTAATTTTCTAAATAAACTAGAACTGCTGCTGTCCAGAATTCCTCCAGGGTGTCATGTGGTGTTAGCTGGCGATTTTAATATCAATTATAGTGATTCTGATTCTGATGTGACTGCCATGGTCGTGAACCTCTTGACTTCTTTCAATCTCTCCATGCATGTTGACTCATTTACGCGTATTACGGAGCATTCGGCGACCACCATTGATTATGTTTGTTCCAATCTACATAATAATGTAATGTGTGATTCAATTGATGCAGCCATTTCAGACCACAATGCCATCATTGCACGTTTCCCTGTAAATTCACGGACCAGAAAAAAGAAATATACAACTCGTAAACGTATCTTCAGCAGTGGCAATTATGCAAAATTTCGCCATGAGTGCAACAGTCTAAATTGGGACCTAATTGTGGGAGAAATGGAGCCTTTATCAGCGTATCATTCTGTTCTATGCACCTTGGTAAACAGATGCTTCCCTATTAGAAACATAAAAATAAAATCACATTCCAAATCATGGATAACCAAGGGTATACGTATCTCAGCTGGAAATCTTCGCTGCCTTAATGCCTTGCGGAAGCACTTTTCTGGTAATGTCTTTATCTACGACTACTTTATTCGTTATCGTACAACATACAGGAAATTGCTGTCAATGGCTAAAAGGGTGTTTTATTCTTCAAGGATGCAAAAATCAAAAAATAAATCTCGAACATCCTGGAAAATTGTAAATGAGCTATCAGGTCGTACTAACCTGAGCCCCCAAGAAATCGCGCTAGATCCTAATGATTTGAATAACTTCTACTGCTCAATAGCTGATAATATTACAAAGAACATAATAACCGTTAATGATCCTCTAGACTACCTATCAAATGTGAATATTTCAAACCAATTCTCCTTCCTTCCAACTAATTCAATGGAACTGAGAGAGACCTTTTGCCAAATGAGAAATTTGAATGCTGCCGGATATGATGGACTTTCCTTAAAAATTCTAAAAGAACTCCCGGAATATCCTCTAACCATTTTGGCTGATGCGGTCAACTCTTCCTTCAGAAGAGGAGTTTTTCCATCTTCCCTGAAGTTTGCTAAGATCATTCCCATTCATAAAGGAGGAGTTACCACTGACCCATCAAACTACCGACCAATCTCACTGCTCTCCACCCTGTCAAAAGTAGTTGAGAGCCTGGCAAATAAACGCATCATAGAATTCTTAAATAATAACGATATTCTAAACAAAAATCAGTATGGTTTTCAACAGCAGAAGAGCACAGCTGATGCTGTCTTTCACTTTATGGAGAACCTTCTTACTTCTCTAAATCAGCGTAAGTCCGCCGCAGCGGTGTTCTGTGATTTGTCGAAAGCATTCGACTGCGTTAATCACAGAATACTGCTGTTGAAGTTGAGCAGGTATGGCTTTACGGGTATTGGGCTTGATTGGATCAAGTCCTACCTCTCTGAGAGAGTTCAGTGCGTTTCTACAAATCAGAAAACATCAGAAAAACGAGACATTTTAAGTGGTGTTCCTCAAGGCTCTGTTCTGGGCCCATCACTTTTCCTCATCTACATTAATGATCTTCTAAACCTTGATCTGTTGGGAGTGATTGGGGCATTTGCAGATGATTGCACGGCACTATGGTCACACAATGACCTTGCAACTCTTCAAAGTATGATTGAGATGGACATAAAGAAGATTAAATCTTGGTGTGATGCGAACCAACTATCTCTCAACCTATCAAAAACACATATCGTTAAATTCAGAGACTCCATCATGGAAAACATCTCCATTGACAGTCATCCCCTCAATATTGTTGAAGCATCTAAATTTCTGGGTTTAAACATAGATTATAGGTTGAAATTTGACTCACACTTAAAAGCTTTGAACAAAAAACTGGCCTCAGGTTGTTACAGTATTAGGGTCATTGCCAGAGAACTTGGTATGACCGTTGCAAGAACCACCTACTTTGCATTGATTGAGTCGCACTTGAGGTATTGCATCCCATTCTGGGGTTTCTGCTCCCAAGGTCTTTTCCAGTCTGCTTTTGTGCTGCAAAAAAGGGCTCTTCGACATATGTGCCAGGTGCATCCTCGGACTCATTGCAGACCACTTTTCCTTGAGAGTGGAATTCTTACCTTGCCAAGCCTTTTTATATTGGAAACAGTGTGTCTTATTCACAAGCATGTCTCACGCTTCCCTAACACCAGAACCTACCAAACAAGACAGGAACATGATCTTCCTTTACCTATCCCCCAATCAACATACATCAAAAATTCAATAATTTACACAGGTGTGAAGATGTACAATCATTTACCCATGGAGGTTCGTAGTATTGCTGTTTTGAGGTCATTTCGTCTTAGTTGTTGAAACCTCTTTCTTGATAGAGCTTTTTATTCGACTCATGAATTTTTTTTATACAATTTTTAACATAGATGTTGTATAGTGTCATGTCATACCGTAAATTTATCATTTTACCCTTTTGTTCATGTATTGTTTAATTGACCTATTTTACCTATTATTAATTTTTATCGATTTGTATAGACCACTTTTTACCCGTTATTTTTGGGCCTTTAGCTCAAACACTTGTGTTGAAATTTTGTGGGCTAAGGGCGTCAATTTTGTTGATTTGGCTCAATATGTTAGTATAAGAAATAACTATAGGCTTTGTTAATAAGGATTCCATATGAAATGTAATTCTTGAACAATAAAGTATGTTTTCTATCTATCTATCTATCTATCATCAAGTTACCATCAAAAGGAAAGCCCTGGTTCGACAAAAGATGCGAATGAGCTGTAAGAACGAAACAGCAAACCTATAAGTACTGGCAGCAAAATCAGACCGCTGAAAATCGCAATTATTTTATCGAAGCGAGAAACGAGTGCAAGCGTGTGATCGACGAAACTAAGGACAAACACAATCAAAGGATCAGGAATAAACTTTTGCAATGCCCCAGTGGTTCCAGGAATTTCTGGTCGGTAGCAAAGGCAGTAAGTAACAACTTTACAAAAACGTCTCTCCCACCTTTGACGGACGAACGTGGCATCACGGCGACTACAGCCAAAGAAAAAGCAAACATGCTCGCCAAAATGTTTTCATCGCACTCTACCTTAGACGTGCCCCAAAGCAAGACTCTCCCCACTATACCGAACATCAACACCACCATGGCAGAAGTCAAGTTTTCTCATCGTGATATTCGCAAAATCCTTAAAGAACTAGATACGCAAAAGGCATCAGGACCGGACGGAATACCTGCCATCGTGCTAAAGAACTGCGCCAACGAACTAACACCCGTTTTTTCCAGGCTTTTTTCTCTTTCTTACAGGAAAGGGATTCACCCATCCTCTTGGAAAGGCGCTCCAGTGCAACCTGTTCCAAAAAAGGCAAGAAAACCACGCCCTCAAACTATCACCCAATTGCCTTGCTTCCAATAACCTCCAAAGTCATGGAACGTGTAGTCAACCAGCAACTACTCGAGTACCTCGAGAGCAACAGAATAATCAGCGATAATCAATACGGCTTTCGCAAAGAGAGATCGACAGGAGATATATTGGCCTATGTCACTCATATATGGAGTAGGGCAATTGAAAACTACGGAGAGTCTCGAGCGATTGCGTTGGATATTTCAAAGGCATTCGACAGAGTTTGGCATGACGGACTGCTCAACAAACTGCCGTCCTTGGGACTGCCCGCCTATCTCTGCGGCTGGCTAGCCAGTTTCATTATGAACCAATCCATACACGTTGCAGTCGATGGACACATCTCGGACACATTCTCCATCAACGCGGGCGTGCCTCAGGGCGCAATACTTTCAACAACTCTGTTCCTCATCTACATTAATGACCTGCTGATCGAAACGAATAATCCTGTTTACAGTTTTGCAGATGACAGTACCCTTGTCTCCCACTTTAGATCAGAAAAACCCTTACCAGCGACTGAGACTCATCACCGCAGACAGGAGCAGATTACAGCAATTAATCAAGACCTGGAGAAAGTTCAAACTTGGGGCGACCGAAATTTGGTCCAGTTCAATGCAGCAAAGATCCAAGCAGCAACGTTTACTAAGAGGGCCAATACAGCGGGCCCTGACATCATTATGGCAGGGATTTTGTTGACAATATTGATCTCTCAATTGAGAACAAATTTTCTCTGTTTATTCAGAACCTCAAATCTGCATTCCTGGAGTCATTCCCTGAAAGGACATACAAAGTAAAAAGAGATGATCCTCATAAAGTTTTATGGTTTAGAGACACATTGCGTCAGATGAGAGAAAGACTACGCTTTTTGCAGGATTTTTATAACAAGCATCAGACTCCAAGAAATAAGGAGGAGCTTAAAAATTTTAAAAAAATATATAACCAAGCTTTAAAACAGGCAAAAAAAGATGCAAATGATAACCTTATTGCGACCTCAAAGAATCCGGTGAAGAGTATGTGGTCTATCATAAATAGTCAAAGAGGGCTTTTGGGAAACAACAGACAGCAACCGGACATCCCACCTGAACAATTCAATGAATATTTTAGTACTATTGCTACAAATATAGTTGATGGTATTTCCCAAACAAACCGAGATCCTCTGGGATACCTGAATGGGCCTGTTCCGTCTGTGAGCTTTTCTTTCCAGCAAGTTACTGAACAGCAAATATTAAAAATAATTCAAAACCTAAAAAACAAAAACAGCACTGATATTTTTGGTTTCTCTGTTAAAGTTGTCAAACATATTAAGGGCCTAATAGCTAAGCCACTCACCAACCTCATAAACCAGTGTTTCTCGTCAGGTATTTTCCCAGCAGTGCTTAAGAGGGCAATAATCAGTCCAATCTTTAAAAAGGGGGAGAAAACTGAAGTAGCCAACTACCGCCCTATTTCCCTACTTCCAATTTTGTCTAAGGTGATGGAGAAGTGCATGGTGGATCAAATTTCATTCTTTTTTGAGACTAATGCACTTTTCTCAAATTGTCAGTTTGGTTTTCGCTCTGGTAGAGGCACAGCCAAGGCAGTTCTGGACCTCATCTGTACCATCCTGGATGATTTTGAGGATGGGAACTACAGTATAGCACAATTCTTTGACCTCAGTAAGGCTTTTGACTGTGTCTCACATGAAATCCTACTTAAAAAGCTTGCATACTACAAATCCTCAGAAGCTAGCATTGCCTTGCTTAGATCATACTTGGAGAAACGACCCCAAATGGTTAGAGTGGGTAGTAGACTGTATGGAGAAAGGGTTTTGAATCTGGGTCCGTTTCTTTTCCTGGTGTATGTGAATGATTTGCCTATGTGTAATTCCATAGCTAAATTTGGCCAATATGCGGATGATACATATACCGGGAGCCGCAGCCGGAGCCAGGTTGTAGCGGAGGAGTTGGCAGGCATGGCACAGTCGGAAGCCAGGCTGTGGTTTGATACAAACAAGTTATCACTCAACATAGATAAGACCCAAAAAATGCTGTTTTCCCTAAGAAACTGCGAGGGCATGAATGCCGAGGACAGCGTCAAGTTTCTGGGACTCCATCTGGACCCAAAACTTAGCTGGGATGTTCATGTTGAGTCCGTTTGCAAGAGACTCCGAAGCACTGTGTTTTTGTTGAGAAGCTTGGCAGGATGTGTTTCTCTGGATACCCATCTGACATCTTATCATGCGCTGTTCCATTCCACCATCTGCTACAGCCTATTGGCTTGGGGTAGGGCTGCCTCTGCAACTAGGGTGTTTGCCTTGCAGAGGAGGGCCATAAGAATCGTTGCTGGGTTGGGTTACAGAGAGGACTGTAGGCGGGCATTTCGCGAGTTCCGGATTTTGACTCTTCCGTCTGCTTATATCTATGAGTGCCTCATGTATGTCAGGAGTAATATAGAACTCTTTGAAAGCCACCATGATATCCACGATTACCCCACTCGCCATGGGAGTGACTTAAGGGTTGCCCGCTGCCGTCTCTCAAAATCGCAGTCAAGGCCAGAGTTTATTGCGGTGAAATTCTTTAATAAACCACCGGTAGTTGCTAGAGAGCTCCCACTTAATTCCTTTAAATGCACGGTTGGGAGAATTCTGCTGAGGAACGCATTTTATTCAGAACAAGAATTCTTTGAGTGTGGTCCAGAGTCGTTTTTAAATGTCTAATTTTAATGTGTTAGTGTCAGTTATTCTTAATTCAATTTTAAACTCTATTTTAACATACATATGTCTGTCCTACATCTTTTTAACATTTTGACCGTCCATTATGTTTTGTAATATCTGTCCATTTTGCTGTGATACATTTAAGTACTGTCTTTTGTTTTTACCTAGCTTTAAGAATTTATATACTTATTTTTGACTTATGTAAAAATTACCTTGTAATTTATGAACATGAATAAATTGTCTAAAATTGTCTAAATCGACCATTCCTTCATCCTCGTCAATCGGGCTGCTGGGTGTCTTGGTCAACAGCAATATGTCATGGCACCATGTTGCTAACATCGCAAAATCAGCCTCCCAGAAGCTTGGTGCGCTATTTCGCAACAAAAAACTCTATACACCGCAGCAGTTGCTCTTGCTGTACAAAGCGCAAATAAGACTGTGCTTAGAATATTGCTCACATATCTGGGGTGCCGCACCAAAGCATACCCTAAAGCTGCTGGATTCCATTCAGAAGAGGGCTGTGCGTCTCGTCGGCGATCCGGAATCTGGATAGTCTGGAACATCGCAGACATGTGGCCGAGATGTCTCTGTTTTACAGATACTTTCACGGCAGATGTTCCCAGGATTTGGCCCGCATAATCCCGCCCCTGGCAACTCCTGTCAGACAGTCCCGACAGACGGCAGGAGCGCACCAGTTCGTCGTACAACTGGAAACACCTAGAACATCGCTTTCCCAGAACTCCTTTGTCTGGCGCACTGCATCACTGTGGAACTCACTTCCAGGACATCTGTTTCCCACTAATTACAACCTACAAATATTCAAGAACCGTGTCAATCAACATCTTCGCACACACACCGCTCGTCGAGCGCCATAGGATCTCACTTTAGCGTGTGTGCCACTGCCATAAAAAAAAAATTGTCATTCTGGTGACTTCGAGATAAGAGGTAACATTCATTCTTATCCCACACGGTCTAGACAACATCTTCAACTTCCCCAATCCCCTAGCACCCTGACTAGACTTATGGTCTTTCATTATGGCAAATTGTTGTATAACTTAATACCTTTACAAATTAGAAATTTGAGCACACAAAAATTAAAGCAAACAGTAAAAAAGATATTGTTGAAATCTGCAAATTATTCATTTTCAGTGTTTTTGAATGACTCTTTACCCCTGATGCAAGAACTTTATGTGGAAAGTCCATAATGTTGAAATGGATGGTTGGCGTTAGGTTAAGAGTTGGATAATTAGTGTTGTTGAGTTAATGGCAATGTAATGGCTGTGCTGTGTGTATTCTGCATAGTACATAACTAATACCTATCGAGAAAAAATATTTAATAATTAAACTGATCGACCGCGACCACCCCGATCCAACGAAACCTGAAGTGAACGAAAAATGCTATGCAAGGATGCGTCGGTGTACCTCACACATCAACCGGCCGGGAAATAACATTGTGTTGTCCGCGAGTAGTCAATGAACCTTCTCTAGGAGAACGGCTAAACTGTGGCAAGTTTTAAGTTCTTAATCAAGAGATCCTGTTTCCTTATACTCTCAACGGCTCCCAGCTGCTTGACTGCAGTTTGGTAAGAGATTTGGGCATTGAAGTGGATAAGAAGCTTACATTTAACAAGCACATAACTCAGGTCATTGGCTCCGCTTTAAAGTTCCTTCGGTTCCTGGTGAGATCTTGTTCGCAGTTTGAAAACATATAAGTTTGACTGCACTGTATGATTCTCTGGTTAGGTCTAAGTTATTGTATGGCTCTCTGCTATGGTTTCCCATATACAATATTTATGTTAATAGGTTGGAGTTTGTAGAGCGTAGGTTTTTGAAATACCTCTTCTTTAAAGTTGATGGGGTATACCCCCGAGAGAGAGCAGGAATGTCTCCTGGAGAGATTCAATTATTTATCACTAAAGCTCAACACTGTTCTATCTAGTCAGATGCTCTAATACAGGCTGTGCAATAATAAAGTACATTGTTCTGCACTTTTAAGCCAGTTACCTTTCTGTGCACCTCCTGCCAACACCAGGAGACATCACCTGTTTTATCCCTGCCAGTCAGTTTGACTAATTTGTGTAGTAAAGCTCCTTTATATAGGGCATGTAGATGGTTCAACCAGATAAATATTTTTGATGTTGATCTCTTCGGTAACTCCTCGGGTAACTCTGAGAATGTTTTTAAAACAAGAATAGGTTCCTATTTAAATTTTATAGACTTTTGATTTGCTTGTGATTTTATTTGCTGTGCTTATTTTTTACTTGTTTACTAGATTTAATTACTATAAGTGTTGTAGCTACTTTGTGCTTTTATCTGTTAAAGTGCTCATAAATGTATTTGTATTTTATTTATAAATCTTTTAGATTGTCTTGTAATTGGGATTTTCCTGTTGGACCATAAACGATTTGAATTTGAATATACCTGTTATTTGCAAATATATACCTATATTTATACTTTTTATTATAAAAATTTAAATTGGTACCTAAGTAGGTATGTCTCAGATTAGTTATCTGATTGACTACTCAAATAGTTGTAGAAATGTCTTGTATTTTGTTAGAATGTTTGTCAGTTATTATTACATTCTGTAATATTTGTCAATTTTTTAGACAGTATTGAGTCAAACACTGAAACTACCTATGCAGCTGAGGAAATGCAATATTTGTAACAATCGTATGACAAGCAATTGACATTTTTCCATTTTTGTCAGTGAAGAAGACATTTAAATTGACAAGGCTTACTTACAGTAGCCTCTATTTGATGCACAACTTTTTTATGCACACAACTGCACATAGGTAAACCAAATGTTGTATGAAACAATGTACAACTGATACAAAACCTTATCTAATCCTACCAAGGTCCATAGGATTCTGAATGTCATGTTGTGTGTGTCACAACTATGGAAATCAGAGGAGCAACTTCGAATATTAGCAATTAATAGATTTAAGTTAGGAGCCAGGGTCTGTCAGACCAGTTAAATGCTGTACAAGATCAAAACCGGATGAGCTGTGTGGTTCCTGTTTTTGAGTATTCAAGGATAGAATGCTTATTATGAACTCGATTACGAATAATTACATTATCTTTTTGAAGGACAGACCCCTTTATCTCCACCATCCCTACTCCTACTAAAACATAAACTATTTTATATATATGAATTACCTAAGTAAACTTACAAATTTCGAAAAACATTGACTCTCTGTTCTTGTATTCCAAAAAATTAAAATGTACAATATCACACATAAGCATAATCCAAAAATGACACAAAATGTGTTATTTTCGTAGCAGTCTAGTAATATTAATATTAGTATCTATCGTAGGGTCATTATCGTTTGGTTGAAATAATTGTTTAAGGTTAATATAAATAATAACAATTAACAATAACCTAGAAACAACACTCTAGTGAACGGACACGGAACTTTCAAATGGGAATGCGTCCGTTTCCGTTTGTCCGTTACCATTTATAATCTGATGCAATTCTTTTTGAGTATATGGATGCAATGAATACTTATAGGAATTAAGCTGCATTTACATTCAATTTGAAGTCAAATTCAAGCTGAAATTTGCCTGCTTGTCATATGGTGACAGCACCTAGCATTTACATTGGAGAAAATTCGAAGTTTGAACTGCACTTTGAATTACGTTAAGCTGCTTGCCAAATGCAAGCAGAAAATAAATTTGTAGGTTAGGTTATTTTTGTTTATCTTAATATTCATAATGTTGCTTTGTTTATGTTAGGTCTAATTTATCTATGGATTAGGTAAATTTCAATTTTGTGTTGGAATAAATTAACATTTGTATCAAACAATTCGGACACATGATAAAAAGAATTGCCAACTGCTCTGACCCGTTTTCCCCTCAAAGATTTGCGCGATTCCCCACATCCCTCATGAATTTTTTAGGTTTGTCAGATTTAGACTATTTGGAGTGAAAATAATGGCAACATGGTTTCGGGTCTATTCATTAAAATAGCAAAAAATAAATTATTTAGTTTTATGAATAAAAAAGTCACGTGAAAATATAAAGCATGTTGCTTTTTTTGTCGATGTATTTAGTGTTACAAAATCCCCACAGTGATTATATCCCCACAAAATCCCCACACCTGTTGAAATTCCCCACGTTTTGGGGAATTCCCCACAGATTGGCAACCCTGACAGGACAGAGGGACACGCGTGAAGCACGACAACACCGAGCTGCTGCCAAATGCGCAGGTCCGAAGCTCAAAAATTTCTGCTAGGTAGACGCGAGTATTCTGATAGGATCCTGATCGCGTATTTAGGAAGCCTCCACTACCACCAGTGGATAAATACAGCTTGTGATGAGCGTTTCGCCGTTACACCGCCTGACGAGTCCTGTTTTTGATGTGTAAACATCTTACGCGGTAGTATGAGTAGTAGCATTTAATACGATCCTTTACAGCCCTACGCCACTATGCTATATTAGCCGCTTCTGATTGGTGAGTTAACGTCACTTTAAAGATTAGAGTCTAGAGCTAGCGTTTTTTTGTTTACATCCTGGCATCCCTACTCCCGGCAGGTTATCCGTATCGGGCGTACGAGATCGCAAATTTTATAGGGCGACTGTAATGTAAATGTGCAGGCTTTTCATATTTTGGCTTAGCACTAGGTTAGTTCCTGTTTGTAGATCCCCCGCAGCGAGCGAAGCGAGCGGAGGGCCATGCAAGAAGTGTTTAAATAACTGAAGATAAAACGTAACGAGAGTATTCTAGCTAACATTTATATTATAGATACGGACATGCCTCCCGGCACCCGGCACTCTCCGCTGACTTCCATATTTTCTCGATGCAACCAGTTGTTTGTAAGTCCGTTGATGGTCTAGGGGTCTAGATGGTTAGCCTTCACTTCGGCAACTCGGGTTCAAATCCCGTCGGTTTTTTGAAGTGAAACTTTTTAACGCGCGCCGAGAGTAAAATTTGAAGGTCGCGACAAGACGAGAGGCTGCGACCTGCGGCGCTGACAACGTAACGAAAAAGCGTTACGACATTTTATTGTGATATCATTGTTAGTTTACAAGCAAAAAATGTGGGATTTGCTTTATTACCTTGTCAAGATATAACCGAAACTTTTTTGAAGAATATTTCTTTTATTTAGGCCTTCCTTTTTTGTTAATTGAGGGGTATATTTAAAAAAAACTACTTTTTAACCAAATCCGTTACGATATGTATAAGATTTTAATGTGATATCTTTGTTAGTTTACAAGCAAAAAATATGGGATTTGGATTTGCTCTATTACCTTGTCAAGACATAAGCGAAATTTTTATGAAGATTTTTTTTTAATTTTTCGTTAACTGAGTGGTATATTTAAAAAAACTACTTTTTAACCAAATCCGTTACGATATGTATAAGGGCAGGGCGTTTAAGTCTAAGAATGTACACTTCAGATATGCGCACATAGTCCACTCGCTTTTTTTAAGGCTATATTTCTAAACAGTTTTTTTCTTGATTTTGGGTATATCTTGGGTTAGTTTTGGTTAGCACTTGGTTAGTTTTCTTTTTTTTGAGCCTCCGTAGCGAGCGGAGGTCTGTGCGAAAAGTTAAATATTACTTGTTGTAATACGTGTCCGTACTTTGTCAGCAATTTCTACGATATATTTTGCTTTATCTAACTAAACACCAGGATATATTTAACAAAAGCCGTATTATAGTGGATATACAGCAGCTTGCATGTGTTTTCGCGAATACATTCCACTGCATTCAATACATATTACTTCTGGGATGCAAGTGCCGGGAGTAGGGAGCCGGGTGCCGGGAAAGTACTGCTAACTCTTCACGCATGGCCCTCCGCTCGCTTCGCTCGCGCCGGAGTGCCATCAGATAAAACTAACTGAAACTAATCCACATTTAAAAAAGGAAACGTTTATAACCTCATGTAATGGTTAAGTATATATCCTGTATATCGACGGGATATTGTAACTATTAAATATTTGCATAAACTGCATACTGTTGCACACATAGCAAAACACGCTGACCTGATTAGGGTGATATTTGGTAATGTAAGGTGACTGGGTTGAATTAAGATCATTGATACCATTATTGTAAGACGAACCATTATACAATCAATATACATAGAGTTAAGTAAGATCAAAACTATTATTGAGGTCTCGGATGAACGAACCTGACTCAACCTAGAAGCTCAAGGAACCACACTATGGCAACCCTTTCTTGAGTTATTATAACACTCAAAAAAATAAAGACAACATGCATTGCCCCTAGCGGGAATTAGAATAAGAATAAGAATATATTTATTTCAAAGACCAATACAATTTTGGTATAGAAAAAGTCAAATGGCATTACATGCACAGTATACAATACCTCAATGATTGCATGCAATACAAACCAACTTGAAACTATTTATTAAATTTACCATATCCATCACACTACGACAAATTTAACATTAAGAATTCTTCAACACTATAAGCACTATGATTTAAAAGTACCTTTTTAACCTCAAGCCTATAAGATTTAATATTATAATCATTTTAATCCTAGGAGGTAGCTTATTAAAAAGTTTTATTCCCACATAGGGTGGGCTCTGTTCAAACAAAGATAATCTATGTGCAGGCACGATCAAATTATTCCTGTGAATCGTATTATAATTATGGAAAGTCGCCTTCGAAACAAACTTGTGTAGATTCAGTTTCACAGAAACAAGCAATTCCATTAGGTAAATACTTGGCAAAGTGAGTATCGTAAGCTTGTAAATAAATCACGACAAGAATGTCCCTGACTCACCCCTATCACACTTCTAATTGCTCGCTTTTGCAGTCTAAAGACCCTCCGAAATTCGCTTGATGCTCCCCAGAATACAATACTATATCTAATTCTTGAGCAAAACTAAGCATAATAATATGCCCATACAGTGCTCTTAATTGCTATACATCGAAGTTTACCAATTGCGTAGCACATAGAGGATAGTATGCTACACACTTCATTAACATGAATTTTCCAATTAAGTGCAATGTCCAAGTTCATGTCCAGAACCTTAGTGTGCTCCACCTGTGCAATAGTATGACTATCTGATCTAATTAACAAACTTTCATTCATTTGGGAATTCCTAGGGGTAAACTGATTGAAAACTGTTTTGGTGGTATTCAAACGAAGCCTATTGCGATTAAACCAAGAGCCGAATGTATCTAACATACGTTGCAGTTTGCTCACTGAAACAGCAGTTGAGGACTCCTAACATAACATAACCAAGAATTGTCGTCAGCAAACATGGTAAGATCTTCTATGTGATCCACAGTAGATGGCAGATCATTGGCGCATATCAGAAATAACAGAGGTCCAAGGATGGAACCTTGTGGATCCCCGAGATCCAAAGCCATGGCATCAGATTGAAAACCACTGATTTCAACAATCTGAGATCTAAAAGAAAGATAGGATTTCACCCATTCCAGGACTTTCCCTCTTAAACCATAACTCTCGAGTTTTTCAATCAGCAGCTGATGGTCTACCAAGTCAAATACCCTGCTAAGGTTCATGAAGAGTCCCAAACATTTATCGTTTTTATCTAGATGGTTATAGAGTTCGCCCAAAAATTGCAACATAATTGAACGCAGGACGTCGATACCATTTACATCTGCTAGAATAAACTGACTCGACCGTAGATAGAGTGAAAGTAACGTTAATCTACCAATCAGAAGCAACTAATATAGCATAGTGGCGAATGACTGTAAAGGATATTAAAACGACTATTAGGGTAAATAGGGGCAAATGGGACGGAAATGTGCAAGCAGATAGAGACGGAAACGGGCAAGCAACTGTGACATCATAACCATGCGCAGTGATTTTACGAGTCTGCTCAAATATATATGCATGTCGATATAGGATATGTTTACACATCAATGTCTCGAGTACTAGCAGACTCGCAAATTTTTTTCTCACTTCACACATTGCCCTCCGTTCGGTCCGGGGCGCAACCAAACAAAACTAACCCAAATTAAAAAAAAATTGAGCGAGTCTACTAGTACTCGAGACACTGATATGTAAACATATCCTATATCGACATCATCGACATGAAAATCTAATGCCACCTTAGGCCGCGTGACGCCAGAATATAGGCAACCACTTATTTGGAATTGGTTGTCAGGGGTTAGAAAGAACACGTTTTACACTAACGGTTACAGACACCCTATAAAACATATTTCCGACACAGATACCGCTTGACGTGCGTTACATTTGTAACGTTTACATTAATATGTCTAATATTACACTCCACTCATCGCCCTCCGCTCGCTACAGGGGAGCAACGAACAAAAACTAACCAAAACTAACCCAATTAAAAAATAAAAACTTTTTACAAATATAACCTCAAGAAAATAAAAAATTGGATTAAAACTAACCGTAAAAATCAACGCGAGCATTGCGGGTAAAAGCTAAAAGTGTCCTATGTTCTTTACTATACTCTTGAAAATATCTGTACAAAATTTCATGATGATCGGAACAGTTTATGCGTTAAAGCGTAAGAAATAAACACATTCGCATTTATAATATTAGTTAGGATTCTTTAATAATACTTACCGGCAGCTTCGGAGTGGATTAATTTACTGCACAAATTTGACACGAAAATCTAATGCCACCAGGAATAACTTCAACATATGGACACAGCTTATTTTCCTAGTTATCTTGGACCGACATCCTGTGATTTGGGAAACCTTATGGGAAAGTCAATAACCAAATATTGCCAATTTTAGAAAGGAACTATGACTCAATTTTGTTTTAAACGTCTGGGCATCTGAATAATACTTTTGATAGTTCGTTTAATTTAAAATAATAATATGCTTTTTATCGTCTGAAATCTGTGTAAATGGCAAAATAGCCGTGGTTTCGGGCGAATTTGTCGTGAATTCTGAAGCAAAAATTCATTTTAGATTCAACCGTCCATTAAAAATAAACTGTGCTATGGATCCAAATACACTGCGAATATAATATAATAATAATAA
>MU187408.1:13219-42616 GCA_016904865.1 Pissodes strobi | reverse complement strand
ATAATAATAATAATAATAATAATAATAATAATAATAATAATAATAATAATAATAATAATAATAATAATAATAATAATAATAATAATAATAATAATAATAATAATAATAAGACGTTTATTAATATCATCATAACAAAAATTGATACATTCATAGGAGTAACAATTTATAACATTTGTTTGATATTAAAAGGCCTTGAGATCAGTTTTCTAAACGAAAGTTTAGAAGCTGTTGAGGCCTGTAACTTATTAACTAATATATATATTCTAGAACGAATAGCAAAACTAAAATTAAAAACTATTGAAATAACAGATTAAATCTATAATAGACATAACACGTAGTAGAATAAAGAAGAATGAAGTAGTAAAAATAGAGAAGAAGAAGGAATAAGGGAAGAAGAAATAGAGTAAGAATCAAATTCAAGGAGAATCAGCTATTTAAAACTAATATTTCATTTGGACAACCTTACGAAAATAAGACATTTTTCAATTTTCGTTTGAAACCATAAATATTTCCGGAATAATCATCAATTTTGTATTGATTTACAATTACAGCAGAGCGGTATGAAAACGATCTTTTGAAAATCTCTTTGCGATGTGTTGGAATGGTAAGAAGAGTTTTGCGTCGAATATTCAAATTATGAACATCCGTTCGAAAAGATAATTTACGAAATAAATATGGAGGAGATTTGTATTTAATAATCTTGCAAATGAAACATGCAGAATGAAGTATACGACGATCGTGCATATTAATCCATCCCAGTTCTTTAAGTTTATAGGAAATTCTGTGTCGACTCCTTATCCCAAAAATAAGACGCATACAACAATTTTGCAATTTTTGAATTATTCTTATGTCTAAACTGTCTAAGCAAGGACCATACACATTATCACAAAAGTTTAATAAAGAAAGAATCAGAGTATCACAGAGCATAATCTTAGTGTCTTTATTTATAGAATGTCTGTGGGTAAAAATCACTTTTAAAGTTGCATATGCCACTTTCAATTTCGATGTAATATGCTCTTTAAATCTCAGTTTATTATCAAGTATTAGACCCAGTGTTGCCAAAATGTTTCAAGAGGATTCGTGAGAATTTTATATTAAAAATCGTGAGAAATCGTGAGATTTTAAAAAGTCCTAAAAAGAGATCAAAATAACGTTCAAGTGACGGTTGTACTTTTACAGCCGATTTTAAGTTAGTATGTTTTGCGGTATTTTCGTGCTTTTTAAGCTCGCCTTTTTCCCTAGATATTAAAATATCGCTAACCCAGATTATACACCTAAAATATTTTAGAAATCTGCAGTAAAGAAAAAAGAACTTATTTGTATAAAAAATAAACACATTACCAAGCATAAAGCTGACCTTTTGTACTAGACGTGGCCCATTTCCATTCCTTTTCCCAGTCAGTTTTATATTTTTGTTGATAAGGGATTTTTTTAAGAGGGGGAGATTCATGAACAGATTCTTCACTATCGGACATATTCTTAGGCTTTAATAAAACAATTCACTACTGTCAATAAACAATACCGTACACCGTATAAAATTAAAATAAAAAAATACCGCAATACGAACTGCAAATAAAAGCACTCTCCTATGCCTATGATGCATTGATGCAATAAAAGTAAGGCAAGGCGCCTGGCCGCCCGCGCGATTCCACGGAACTGATATAGCAATCTGTTTGAAGTTCGGGACTTCCCCGAATTTCAATGAAATAATCCAGTGGCAGCGAGAGTCCTAATGCTTAACCTAATTTGCGCTTAACCTAATATATTTGTGACGTTTGTTATGAATGAAAAAACGTTATTTTTTTGGAAAGTTTATAAAATTTGATGTAAAATTTAAAAAATCGTGAGAAACGCTACGTGATTCGTGAAATCGTAAGATATTTTCCAAAATCGTGTAATCTCACGATTAATCGTGAGTTTTGGCAACACTGATTAGACCTAAATTTCGTGCACTGCTTTGGAACGGAATTACGTTGCCGTCTATTGATATATTCAGTCCATTTAAAATACTAGTCCTTGAAGATTCACTGCAAAATAATAAAGCCACGGTTTTTTTTGGATTAATTTTTAGAGTATGTCTCTTCGAGACATCATATTACACTTTTAAATCATGATTGATGCAATCATGTGCAAGTTGAAGCGCTGAAGGACTAAACGAAAAGTACAGTTGGGTGTCATCAGCGTAAAGATGATGCTTACAGTATTTTAGAAATTTTGTAAAATTTGAGGTGTAAATTGAGTACAGCAGAGGTCCTAGGATACTACCCTGAGGCACACCGGAATTTACTTGTAAATAATCTGACATATCGCCATCAAATTCAACCCGCTGAAACCTATCAGACAAAAACGAATTTACAAGTTTCATAGCATTTTCTGAAAACCCAATATAATGTAATAGAGCAATAAGAGTTGCATGATTTAACATGTCAAATGCCTTACTGCTTACTGTAATCCAACATGATAAGAACTGTGGCTCTGCAATTATCTAGCTCTCTAAAAATGTCATCCGTCACATCACTAAGAGCTGTGGAACAACTATAGCCAGCGCGAAACCCGGATTGTTTTTCGGGAAGGATATCATTCCGAAGCGAAAAATATTGGATCTGTTTTTCCAAACATTTTTCGAAAAATTTTGATAGGACAGGCAAAATAGAGATTGAACGCAAATGCTCAAAGTTGGTAGGATTCTTCACTTTTGGTAATGGAACGACTTTAGCTTTCTTCCACTCCACAGGAAAATATGATTTTTTTATGCAAACGTTTATAATATGTCGAATAAATGGAATTATGAATGGACAGCATATGAGAATTAAAGTTATATTAATTTTATCCTGACCGAAGGCCTTTGACTTGACATTTGTTAAAATGTCCATAACTTCACTATCGCTAATGGGACAAAATGAAAATATATTTGGAACAATCCTATTAGATCTATAGAAATTTATCAAATCAGTGTCAGGCAGGAAGGTACTAATACTTGAATTAATAAAAAAATTATTCATTTCATTGCAATCTTTAAATATTGGCGGTAAGCTAATTTGCTTGTTTTTAACAATGTTTAGTTTTTTGAGTTCGCGCCATTTTTCACGAACGCCAATATTTCTGAGTTTAAAATTTAAATATGCCTTTTTTCCGCTCTTATTGCATTAGTTGTCATATTTCGTAACTGCCTGTAGTATTCCCGGTGTTCCGGACGTTTAGTCCGACGAAAACGATTTAATGCCGTATTTCTTAGTTTTTGCATCAATCGGATATTATCCGTGATCCATGGCGCATATGGTTTATTTTTTCCTTTTACCATTCTTAGTGGAGCATGATAGTCAATAATACTTTTGACGGTTCGTTTAATTTAAAATATGCTTTTTATCGTCTAAAATCCGTTTCTGGTTTTTAGTTTTGAATATATCAACAGACTTTTGAAAGTCATTCTATCTTTTCTAAAGTGGCGTGTTTAAAAAGGATATAACCACGTTCGGAATTCAGCTGAAATTGTGCAGAATATGACTTAATCTTAAACAGCCACGGTCGGAAAATATACATCAAGGGAAGCAGTCACAGTGTGCCTTGAAAAAAGCATCCATAAAGCAATAATTTTTAGTGACTCTCAAAGTGCGATAAAGATAGGAAACGACAATAATAATAAAGATTTGGATCACATATCATTTTTAACAAAATAAATCCTGATATAAGCGAGATCAAATGGGTATGATATAAAGCTATGTTGGATACCAGGACACTCCGGTATCAAGGGCAATGAAGAGGCGGATCGACTTGCTAACATTGGTAGAATATTAAATGTCCCTTATCCCATAGAACTTGATAGTAAGGAATTTATTCCTGATATAAAGGAGAACCAGTTTAAAAGTTGGAATGTTTCATGGCGAAGGTCATTGGAAAGTAAAGGAAATAAATATTCCATTCTAACCCAAGAATTTCCAAGAAACCCCTGGTATAATTGCTTAACGGAATTCAAAGACCGGAGACACATAACAGTGATCATAAGAATGAGAACCGGACACTGCTCGACTCCTCAGCATTTGCACAGACTGGGGGTAAAAGCCTCCCCAGAGTGTGAATGCGGGAAGCTGGGTAGTCTGCAACATATACTTTTTGAGTGTAATAACATGTATCAGATTCTTGCAGAAAGCGGTATTCAAACTCCTATATCATTGTGTTCAATACTGTACAACGCAAAGAATTCAGTTATTAAAATAATAATGAAGTATCTAAAAGAAAATAACAAAAGAAAGATCTGACTCTAGGTTGATAATTATCTCTCCTACTTTCAATCATTATCCTCTTTATCCGAGGCATCGTTTCAGTGTGTAAAGCTCCTCGGATGCCCGGGAGCGAGAAGAGTCCTGTGTTGTGCTATCTGTTTTACTAATTCTAACGCTTTCGATTTTTAAAACTGGACAGAGGGCACACCTCGACGCGAGTTAATTCGCAGTCCGTTCACGAAGAAACTAGTCCTGGCTGTATACTTACTGGTGAAGGCCAAAAATGGATTTTAAAAAAAGGGAGGGCAGCGTTGCCAATTCTCAGTTCCCATTACTTTTAATTTAAAAGAGTATTATTAACTTCACGCATGGCCCTTCGTTCGCTTCGCTCGCTCCGGGGCGCAACCAAACAAAATTAACCCGAACTAACAAAAATAAAAAAAAAAAACATATTTATTTATTTAAAGTGCTTTATTGTCCAAAAAATATTACATGTAACATTTCTTATTGACAAAACTTTATAAGCTTTAGAAGCAAAATCAAAAAGAAAAAAAACAACTGGAAAACATAAGTGTGGTGACTTAAAACACATTAAATGGCAAATATTACCTCCGCAATACACATTATCACAGTACCTACATTAGTACAGTCAAAATTGTAATGGCTTATTGCAGCCATTTATCACAATAAAACATTGATAACTCATTATTGGAACACACACATGAGTTAATAATAGAATATAATGAGCCTTCTAAACTGCTGGCCATTTGCTTTCGAGCAAGGAAAATTTCGCCTAAATTTAAAACTAAATATTTTCTTAACCAGACATGATATCGACCTCGGGTTTTTAATGATTAATAGATTTGTGCCTTAAGAAAAAATTTCCAATGTTGGATTCTTTTAAACTGTCAAAAAATTTTATATACAGGGTGTCAAAGAAGACGATGATTTTTGCTCCAATTTCAAAAGCATGTAACTTTCATAATAATTTTTTAAAATTTTGTCACTATACATCAGTTGAATCGCTGGTCTATAGCAAAGAAAGTAATCTGTCAAATTTTTGATATTTGCTATATTTTAAGAGATACCGAATTTTTTGGTATAACCTTGCTTTTTAAATTTTTTGGTAGTTAGACCACACTGTGCGTTGTGTCGTGCAAACTTTGTTATACCTTACGAGAAGCGTGTTTATGTTCAGTAACAAAATTGTACCTAAATGTTGTGATGTGCAGTGGCGTACTTATAATCACGCATATGTCTATTGTATTATATACAATTTTTCACGATTGTTTTGTATTGGAAAGTATTTGCCCCTAGATTAAGCAAGTTTTTTTCCTAATTTTTTTATTTATTAATATCGCACTACAGGTATATTACACAGTGTGTATAAAAAATTTAAAAAAATATATATAATTTTTCAATTTAATTTGTAAAAAATGTTTATTTATTTATTTCTAAAACAACACTATGGTCTTGAAAACCCTTAAAATTATCACCACTTTGATGTGTGATTTTGATGGAGTTAATACTTTGTAGGTCCTCCTCCTACATTGACAACCTCTTGACATTGCCGTGGCATACTGGCAACTAACAGGTTGATAAATGCCCTAGTTATATTTTGCCACTCTTCTTCAATGGCCACAGCCAGTTCCTCCAAAGTTTGGGGCGGATTTTCTCTGGATCGCACTAATCATTTTAGCCGAGACCACACATGCTCTATTACATTCAAATCAGGTGATTTTGGCGGCAAGTTTAACTGTTGAACGTTTCTTTCCCTCAAAAACGCCTGAACGATGTTTGCCCTGTGTGGTCTCGCATTATCGTCAATTAATACAAATTCCTCCCCAAAGTTATTAGCAAATGGTATAACAATATTATTTAAAATATCGTCCCTATAAATTTGTGCATTAACGGTGCGCCGTGAAATATACAGTTCCGATTTTCCGTTATGCATTACGCCTGCCCACACATTTATCCCTCCACCACCAAAAGCTTCTTGGGGAGCCATATTCTCCTCCTCGTATCGCTCACCAGGTTGCCTCCAAACCAAAACCCTTCCATCTGAGCGTATTAAGTTGAATCGAGTTTCGTCGCAAAAAAGCAGTTTTGCCACTCGTTTTGCCACACCAATTTCTGCCTGGCCCATTCCCGACGTTGGCGTTTATGATATTGCAAAAGCCGAACACATTTTGCTCGTCTCCTTGCCCTGAAATAATCAATAATTGCCCCTTAATACCAAGCAAAAATTAAACTAAGCCAGCAATTTACCTTAGATTACTTTCATTTAATTTCCTCCTCACTGTCCGATTTGATACCAACACGCCGGTTTGCCTTCTAAGATCTTCGTTTAATATTCTGGAGCTTAATGTTCGCCTGCGACGAACTTCCCGTAATAAGGTCCTTGCGACTCTCCCCTCAATTATTCTTGGTTTACCACCTCTTTGCAAATCAAATATGCCACATGTCCAGTCGCACGAAAATGCTGGCGTAGGTAATTACTGGTACTGTTACTTACATTATAAAGTCTGGCTACATCTCGTTCCGGTAACCCTTCATTATGAAGTCTGACACAATTATTTCTTTCGTGCGCCGTTAAACGTGGCAATAAGTTGTCTTTAAAAGTTTAATTCTTTGCACATTGAACCATTGTTTAGTTGTCATGGCTTACTTGATACTACTTTTTTTTGTGAGAAAACTCGATTCAACTTAATACACTCGGATGAAAGAAATTTGGTTTGGCAGCAGATAGTGATATTTAATTTTAAGGGTTTTCAAAACGAGTTTAATTTTAGGAATAGTCTATTAGAAATAAATAAATAAAAAAAATTCAAAAATTAAGTTAACAAATTACATATATTTTTTTATTTTTTAGACACATTGTATAATATACCTGTAGTGCAATATTAAAAAATAAAAAATAAGGAAAAAAACTTGCTTCATCTAGGGACGAATACTTTCCAATACAAATCAATCGTGAAAAATTGTATATAATACAATAGACATATAAGTGATTATAAGTACGCCACTGCGCATCACAACATTTAGGTACAATTTTTTTACTGAACATAAACAAGCTTCTCGTAAGGTATATCAATCACTTACAAAGTTTGCACGATAAAACGCACAGTGTGGTCTAACTACCAAAAAGTTGAAAAAAGCAAGGTTATAAAAAAAAATCGGTATCTCTTAAAATATAGCAGATATCAAAAATTTGACAGATTACTTTCTTTGCTATAGACCAGTGATTCAATTGATGTATAGTGACAAAATTTAAAAAAATTATTATGAAAGTTACATGCTATTGAAATTGGAGCAAAAATCATCGTCTTCTTTGACACCCTGTATATAAAATTTTTTGACAGTTTAAAAGAATCCAACATCGGAAATTTTATCTTAAGGCACAAATCTATTAATCATTAAAAACCCGAGGTCGATATCATGCCTGGTTATGAAAATATTTAGTTTTGAATTTAGGCGAAATTTTCCTTGCTCGAAAGCAAATGGCCAGCAGTTTAGTTCTGCTCGAAAAACTCGTCAACAGAATATAAAGCTCTCTGCAATAAAGAGCATTTTAAACTTTACGGAAGGCTTTTACGTCTCGAATATTTCTAATCCGCAGATCAACATGATTGTATATCTTGATGCCACTATAAATCAAGGAATTCCTGACAAGGCTGGAATGTGAAATGGGCAAGGGAACATTGCCAATCTGACGTGTACCATATACCAGCTGAGGATTGAGAAATTGATACTTATTTTTATGGATTAGGCAAGCCATTTCCAGAATAAATAAAGATGGGAGGGTCAGAATAGAGTGCTTGATAAAAAAGGGGCTTACAGTGGGTTCCTGGATGCGCAATACACAGATTTCTAACAGCTCTCTTCTGCAGAACGACGACAGATTGAAAAAGATTTCGAGAGCAAGCTTCCCAGAAGAGCAAGGTATATCTGAGATGTGACTCAATAAGGGCATAATACACGTTACGCGCATCTTCTCCACCAAGCTCTCGAAAGGTAGCCCGAGCAGAAAAACAACCAGATGCCAATCTTTTATTCAATTTAACGATATGACTATAGAACTTTAAGTCTTCGTCAATACACAAACCCAGAAACTTAGAAGAGTTCACAGCCTGGATGGTGTTGTCACCAAATATAAGGCCATCAATAGGACAGTTGAAGCCGATGAGGTTAGTTTTAGACATAATCAAGCAGAGGCGATTGGCGTCACACCATCACAAACATTACCTAAAAAAAAGAAAGACAACACACACAAGACATCACAAACACAGAATCTGACCACTATTCTACCAGAGATAATGAAGCCATTAGCTGACACGTAAAGACATGGGCAATTCTATATACGTTTGGCTAACGTTGCCAAGAATCCAATAATTGGCAATGTTGTGCACAAGAGTCTAGTACAGACCCCGGCCGTTTTATTCAAACCCTATCCCGGGGTATTATGTATGGTAGTTTTGCATGATCCTTCGCTCGTTACGGGGCGGAGGCTCAATCAACAAGAACTAACCAAAAGTAACCCAAGGCTAACCCAAAATATTATTATGACTTTGCATGACCCTCCGCTCGCTTCGCTCGCTACGGAGGCTCAATCAACAAGAACTAACCAAAACTAACCCAAGGCTAACCCAAACTAACCCTAAATTAAGATAAAAAGGTAAATTAATAAAAAACAATAAAAAAAAACCTGTCGCGACCGACGGGAATCGAACCCGCAACGTCGGGATGAGACGCAAGCACGCTACCATCTACATCACCGAGGCCTTGGAGTAACTTTGCTAGACCGTAGTGAAATATGCATTTAATCAAAAAGGTGATGCTGGTTGCATAACACGGGGTTTGAAGCTTTAAATAAAACGGCCGGGGTCTGTACAAGAGTCTAGGTACAGACCCCGGCCGTTTTATTTAAAGCTTCAAACCCTATCCCGGGGTATTATGCAGGGTTGCCAGACTAGGGGATTTTCCCCAAAAATTAGGGGATTTTTTTTTCTTTGGGGTATATTTCGGGGATATTTTATTCTGGGGATTTCTACTGGGGAAAGAATATTAACCTGGGGAATAACGGGGGATATTAAGTTTTACGCGATTCGACTTAAATCTGATCTCTTAAATCACAAACTCAGTTATAAACACAAAGATTTAATTATTCTGATCATAAAATGTAAAAAATATATATTTTACTAATCTTTATGTCCGAGCTGCGCTGACGCCATCTATAGTTGTGACATAAAAATATTTAATCCGCCAAGTGGTTTTATATACTTTTAAAGAAATTTATCGTTATTTAACTTTAGGGAAATAATCTTAGGTGAAATATACTTATCAGTTCAAGAAATATTATATTTTTGAAGTGAAAACGCCTTTGGGCCCGTTTACACATTAATCGACTAGGTATGTATTATAAAGGTCCGGATACTTATACTCGTTTTTGGCAAAAACCTTCGACTGAGGTGCGAGAGGTATAGGGTTCGATACCCGAAGCCTTCTTTCAAAAAATTTTTTTTCTTATTTTTATTTAGCTTTTAATATCGCTTTATTGGAGTTTTCACTTCATATCATATATTTAGGAGTATTAAATATATCGTTGGCTAAGAGTGTTAACCTGCTATCTCCATTTTTGGGCCAAAATGAGATTTTTGCTTAGTTCGCTTGATTATTCACTTCTGCGTCGTCACCGAAATACAGCTAGGTCCATTTCAAACCGAAAACAGCTTATTTCAACCGCACGAATATCTGCTGACTGCGAATGTGACATAAACTACTTCGAAACTCAGCTATCTCCATAAAAAGCCGTTAGTTTGTATGGGAACGCCGTAACGCGAGTATTGTGTCCAAATAATTCATGATAAATATTAGTGTAAATTAACGATATTTTTGGTTTTAAGTTAACATTGCATAACGGTGAGTACCTTAAACCATTTTAACTAATATATAGGGCAAATAGTCAAGTCTAAACTTTATTTATTTAATAAAATATTAGGCATGAAGTTGACTAAGGAGATAGCAGTTATTCTAGTTAAGCTAATTTCCTAATTTAGAACTATACTCAAATTTTCAAGGAGATAGCAGCTATTCTATTTAGTTTAACTATTTTCTTCTGAAAATAAATTGAAAGTGTTTGCCACCTATTGAAACCCATACAATTTGTTAAACATCATTTTTTTTTTTATTTTTACAGAATGATGTCGCGTTCCAAACGACTCGTGGAATTGGCACTAATGAATAAAATAGAAACCGGTAATTTAAAAAACAATGAAGTAAATTGCACATCAGATAACATTTTTCCGACGGTTGAGCAATATACTACTGTTTTAAATTGTGAGATAGCGAATACAATTCCTGAGTCCCTAGAAGATGATGTCATTGTTCAAGATGTCCAAATGGAAACACTGGATAGCGTTCCAATGGAAATAGTTAACAATGTTCAAATGGAAATTTTAGATGTTCCTTTCAGTTTAGATACTGATAGCACTGTATGCAATTTGCAGTATTCATTTCCAGTAGAATCTACTGAAGCTAGTGTATGGTTGTCTTCTTCTTACCAGAACCCGAATTTATCGCATACATGTCCAAAGAGCTCAAGAAATGAAGAAACGGATAGTAATATTCCTATCGCCAATTCTGTAACTCTTGAAAATTTGGATGTTTACCCTTTCACAGAGAAAATCCAAGAACCAAGCGATAACACCGAGAGTGGCAGAAGAAAAACAATAAGTTGTAGTAGTTCAGATTCTACTGACCCGATATCAGATGAAAGCACAAGTGGTTTAGTGCCATATTCAGAGCATTCAGACTCAGACATGTCTTTGGAATACCCACAAAAAAGTGTGAAACGTAAAAGAAGATTTCAAGTGGATAAATCTGCATGGTTTGCAGAAAAGAATAAGACATTGAGAGAAAAAGGTAAGCATTATTATGGGAGATTAAAAAAAAAAAGGACAAATGGTATTATAACGAGCCTAAACAGCCCCGAAGAATCAAAAATAGGTGTCAGTGTAAGACACTACCAGGTGGAAAACTTAAATGTGGCTCTATAACTGAAGCTGATAGAATAGCCATATTTGATAATTTCTGGAAATTGAAATGGGGAGAGAAAAAAGTTTATATCGACAATTTAATTAGGGCCCTTCCCACCAAACGACACCGGCAAAGAAAGCATTCTAACGAATCGAGACGAAAGCAGTCCTTAGAATATCACTTAAAAGTTAAAAACGAGCATATACGAGTATGCAGAGCAATGTTTTTAAATACAACCGGCATCGGGAGGTGAAGTGTACTGTACTGGAAAAACTCTTATGATACACGCCGAAATTGTGAAACAAGAGTGACTAAAGAAGATAGAATTCAGCCCTTCAAAGAGCAAAAAATAAAATTATTTGAATTTTTAGATTCGCTTCCGGCCCTCGAATCTCATTATTGTCGAGCACATACAGATAAAAAGTATCTTCTTCCAGAATGGCATTCAAAAAAAAGTCTATACGACTTTTATGTTAGTAACTGGTGCGCTACTCAAAATTTAACTCCATTATCGATGACGGTTTTCAATGAAGCTTTAAGTGAAAGAAATATAGCACTATTTTCGCCTAAAAAAGATCAGTGCGAAAAATGCACCAATTACAAACTTGGTCAGCTATCGGACGATGAATATAATCTACATATTAAGCGAAAAACAGAAGCACGGATTGAAAAGGAACGCGATAAACAAGAAGGATCGTTCGTATTCACTGCGGACTTACAAGGAGTGCTGATGGCCCCGAAGTCAAACGTCAGTAGCTTATACTACAGAACCAAGCTTCAAGTCCATAACCTCTGCTTCTTTGACCTTAGTAGCAAAGCCGGATATTGCTATTTGTGGAATGAGGTAGAAGGGGGAGTTAATTCTGAGGAATTCGCTTCTATATGGGTTAATTTTCTTGAAAATAAAGTTTTACCTCAACTAACTAACATGCAGCATAGCAACGCGGATTCTCAAAAAGTTGTAATCATATATACTGACGGATGCACGTACCAAAACAGAAACACCGTACTTAGTAATGCTCTTTTAAACTTCGCTATGAATTTTCATATCACCATAATTCAAAAGTACCTAGAGGTCGGCCATACGCAAATGGAAGCTGATGCAATGCACTCAGCAATAGAGAGGCGTTTGAAAAATTCAAGTATAAACGTTCCAGCCGAATATATCCATATCTGTCAAACAGCTCGTAAAAAACCGAAACCTTATGATGTTACTTATCTCAATTATTCGTTTTTTAAAAGTTTTAACAAAATTGAATTCTTCAGAAGTATACGACCAGGGAGAAATAAAGGTGACGCTAAAGTCACTGACATTCGAGCTTTAAAATACACACCGGATGGGAATATATTCTATAAACTAAGTTTTAAAGATGATTGGCAGTCACTACCACAAAGAAAATGTCCTAATGTAATATCCCGGTCTTTTAGTGATTTAAATTCTCTATACAAAGAAAGACGTAAAATAAAAGAAAGGAAGTTTTCTGATTTACAATATCTTAAGCAAACTATTCCAGTTGACTTTCACGATTTTTATAATAATATTCCACATGAATAAAATGGTGCTTGTTTAAACTTTTGTCTTCACTTTGACTATATGAAGTTGGTGACTTAAGAATTATTGTTGAGCGAATTAACGTTTTTTTTTATCAACTATTGAGTTGTTTACATTGCATCAGCTTTTCTTTCTGGAAATTTCTTACCTTCGTTTTTTATTTTTAGGCAAGCAGCCTGTGTTTAAAATAACTAAAATAACTTTCATAACCAGAATTTTGAGCATATTATTTTGTTTTGCCACTCATTAATATGTTGTTTATTTGTACTTTCCTTACATTGCAGTGATCCCTTTCTGTCCTAAATATATATTTTTATTTCTTTCAACAAATAACAGATTTGTTTTATTTAATTTGAGCTTATTTTTATATATTGAAAATCCTGCTATCTCCATATTAGGATAATATATTTAACTTTTGAATTATAGAAAACCTGCTATATCCCTTAAATGCGTCAAAAGTCAAATACAAATAATAGTTATGATGATTTTTTTATTTAAAATACGATTATACCAATAACTAATACTTCCGAAATGATTCAGTTGTTATTTAATGATATTTTCAACATTTTAATATGTTTTTTAAGCCTCCTGTAAAATTTGTAAAACTGGACATAGCAGCTTAACACTCTTAGCCAACGATGCTTCATACACCTCTTTTTAATCTTATTTTTACTGTTCGTTATAAGTTCTCTCTTTCATTTGAAAAATAAAAAAAATCCTGGACAAAGCAAATAAAGCTATTTGCACTAAATATTTTTTAGTTCTTGAGGCTTTATTTTTAACAGAGCTTATTTTGGGGGTATTTTAGAGATATGGGGAAAATATTATAGCCACGAAAAATTATTAAAATCCAGGAATAACATATCATAATCTACGAAAACAAAAAAAATATATATTTTGGGGTATTTTTTTCAAAAAGTCCTAAATTTGAGGGATTTTTGAATTTCGACTGGGGAAATCGAACCGAACGGTCTGGCAACCCTGGTATTATGTATGATGTATGGTAGTTTTGCATGACCCTTCGCTCGTTACGGGAGCTCAATCAAAAAGAACTAACCAAAACTAACCCAAGGCTAACCCAAAATATTATTATGACCTTGCATGACCCTCCGCTCGCTTCGCTCGCTACGGGGGCTCAATCAACAAGAACTAACCAAAACTAACCCAAACTAACCCTAAATTAAGATAAAAAGGTAAATTAATAAAAAAACAATTAAAAAAAATCTGTCGCGACCGACGAGAATCGAACCCGCAGCGTCGGGATGAGACGCAAGCATGATACAAAGAATACAAGATATGATCGATCGCTGTCTAAAACTCGTCCGTCGTGCGCATGACGTAATTGGTGACTGATTTTAAATTCACGCGTATGGCGGCATTATATTTACTACTTTATTAAACCTTATTTTAACACTATTTATCTTGGTACCCGATCCAAAAGTTTAAAAATAGTTTCATAAGGATGTTACATATGTAAATTTTAATGTCATTATTAATTTTAAGCCCATATATATTTTAAAATATTTTATTAAAAATCGGACATTTAAGGATAGCACATGAAGAGCGAAAGAGCTTTTTCTCACAAGAATTCTATTTTCGTTTTATCGGTTCGGGTGTTTCATACTGGATACTTTATAAATACATTTATAACCGTTTTATTAAACTGAACTATATGATATTTAAAGTAACGAATAACAAATGTATAATCCTACACTATATTTACTTTGAGCTCAATAAATACAATAATTTATTCTGTTCAACTAAAAATTTTACAGTTTCATATATTATGTAATTAATTAGCATTATTGTTTGTTAATACATATCAAAATAGAGAATAATACTGTAATATGACATAAAACGTAGTACAAGTAAACTTATATCACCAGAAAGAAAGCAAATAAAACCTATTTATTTATTTATTTTTAAATAGTTTATTTAAGAATCATAATTTACAATTTACACTCATATATTGATACAATTTGATCATGTCTATATTAATAAATATTACTGTTTATGGTAATTATATCTATGGTTTGTACACAGCCAGAGCAAAATGCATTATTTACCACGTAATATTTGACGAGCTTATTTAAGAATCATAATTTACAATTTACAGTTATATATTCATACAATTTGATCATGTCTATATTGATAAATATTGCTGTCTATGGTAATTATTATCAATACTTAAAGACTGATAAGTTCATAGGCATATAGTCAATACATGTAGTATTGGTATCGGAGGCCACACCTTAGTTCTAAAAACAATTAATATAAAACGAAGTAATTATCTATGAAAAGTGTAATTTTAGTCTTTAAAATCTGGCTAGTAACACTTCTCTTTTAAATTTTTCCCGAACTTCACAACAGTACAAACCGAAAGTCTCTCTCGAAACAGTCTTCTTCGAAATGCCTCGAGCACACCCTAGCATTATCCACAGTAAAATTGTCCAATATCTTACAAGCGTTTATCCATGCATTTCTTAAAACATCCTTGGGGGGGCAACTGGAAAAACCTTATGTCCTTCGCTTTAGTGCAGCCCTTCGCTTGATTATTTAGTTTGTACACAGCCAAAGCACAACGCATTATTTAATTACCAAATAATATTTGACGAGCTTATTTAAGAATCATAACTTACAATTTCCAGTTATATATTTATACAATTTGATCATGTCTATATTAATAAATATTACTGTCTATGGTAATCATTGTTAATACTTGAAGACTGGTAAGTTCATAGTCAATACATGTAGTATTGGTATCGGAGACAACACCTTAGTTCTAAAGACAATCAATGTAAAACGAAGTAATTATCTATGAAAACTGTGGTTTTAGTGTTTCAAATTTGGCTAGTAACACTTCTCATTTAAATTTTTCCTGAACTTCCCAACAGTTCAAACCGAAAGTCTCTTTTGAAGCAATCTTCTTCGAAATGCCTCGAACACACACTAGCCAAAGAGCACATTAAAAGTGTCCAATCTCTTACAAGCGTTTATCCATGCATTTCTTAAAACATCCTCGGAGGGGAAAACCTAATGTATTTCGCTTTTGTGCAGCCCTTCGCTTGATTATTCAGTCTGTAAACAGCCACAGAACAACGCATTATTTACGACGTAATATTTGACGAGCTATTAGGAACTAAACCTTGATAATGACAAAATCCGATTAAATCAAACTTAAATATTAATTAAAAACTACTTCAAACACTCTGAAAACCGTCATTTGTAATTACAACAACTCTAAATAACATTAAAATAGCATAGGTTAAGTGGGCTGCCGCCAAAATAAGTCACCGATGACGTAGTCGACAATCGGCGAGGCCCCGCCCACATGCGCAATGTCATATCTTCTTTTTTCTTTGTATCATGAGACGCAAGCACGCTAACCTCTACACCACTGGGGCCTTGCTGGAGCTTTGCTAGACCGTAGTGAAATATGCATTTAATCAAAAAGGTGATGCTGGTTGCATAACACGGGGTTTGAAGCTTTAAATAAAACGGGCGGGGTCTGTACCTAGACGCTTCTGGGGTCTGTACCTAGACGCTTCTATGTTGTGCTCCCTCCCAGCTGATTTATATTTTGTGATCGTAGCTGTTTACGGTCTAATATTATGGACTCAAATCATACATACTCATATAGATGACCGTTCTGTAGTTTTCTTGTCAATTCACCGTTTTATGATGTATTTCTTTTCTTTCTATCCACTTAAGGATGACATACATCCGGTAAATCCATCCCTGAAGAAAGAAAGCACTTAATTTCTCCACGGTGAAATATGAAATTTTAACAACGGACAGCCATGTAGAAAGAAGCAGCAGTCTCTATTAGTAGACCCTTACCATGATACAGTCTTTGTATCATGGACCTTACCGTACCACATCAGAGGGCTTCAGAGTTGCGCGCGCAGACGGAAGGCTACACGTGTTTATAGAATATAAGAAAAATAAACGGACAACTCATCCAGGAGGCACTCCAAATTCTTGCTTTGTTTTTGTTTACATTTATTTTTCTAACCTTAAAAACTAAACGTAATTAATTAGTAATTTGGATTATATCTAAAATTAAAAATATATATCATGGTGATAGCTCTTGGATTTGAGGGTAGTGCTAACAAATTAGGTGTGGGTATAATAAAGGATGGAGTTGTTTTAGCTAATCCAAGGAAAACTTACATTACACCGCCAGGCGAGGGCTTTATGCCAAAAGAAACAGCACGACACCACCGGGAAAAAGTTCTAGAAGTTCTTAAACTAGCCCTGCAAGAGGCCAAGGTAAGATGTATTTAAAATAACTGCCAGATGTATAAAATTTAGCTTGAAAGTTAGAAGCATTTCAGGGTTTATAACACCTTAGGGCAACAAAAAATAGCAATTTTTCTATAAAAATTTCTTCATATCTGCTTTGAACATGTATTTTTGTATACAATAGAGTGAGGATATATATTATTTCTAGTGTTTTTCTAAGAACTAAAGTCAGTAAAGTGCCCATAGACTTCGGCAATCAACCACTAACGTCTACGTACGCCAATTTTGGTAGCAGCCCAGTGTTATTTTAACATTTCACTTCATACATGACCCTACGCTCGCTTCGTTCGCTACAGGGGCTCAATGAACAGGAACTAACCCAAGGCAATACCTAAAATCAAAGAAAAAACGACTTTGGAAAATATATGCCAGGAGGCTCAAAATTGGCGTACCTACACGTGATTCAATCACCCTGGCAACATCATAAACCAAGTGTCATGCGCATATGCACAATCGCCTATGTTGCCTACGCACAACAAGGAATCATTTGCTGAAATGCAAAAAATAACAACACATTTAATACCTTTTTTAATCTGGTTAGAAATCTGAATTAATCCTCACTTAATATCCCGAAAAACTAGATTCTATTTAGAAATATTCACATCATAATTGCTTGTAAGTTGCCCTAGAGTGATATTTGAATTTTAAGAGCGATGTTGGTTCTGCAAAACTTAAAATGGCATACTTTGTATCATCGTAGATACATTTTTTTTTTATAAAATTATGATTTATAAATTACAATCTAACATTCGTTCCTTGCGGGACCTCAAAGATGCACTGCGGTCACCTCCCTATATAGGTAGGAATGACCATCAGTTTAAGATTGATCTTCTAAGATTTAGGACAAATGTTTTATATTATTCTCCAGTGGGTGTGGGAGTGAGACTGTGGAACTTTTTAGACAAGTCTTTTTTCATGATGGCTTACCCGGTCTGTACTCATTTAAGATTAAGTTAAATTAAATAGGTTGGGAACCCAGTTTTACATTTTAATTTAGTGACTTATTGTATTTATTAATTTTTAGTTTAGTGTGTTTATTCTTCTACAATGACCAGCGTCGGGTATTGTTTGTGATCTTGGTAAAATAATAATCTCTCTCTCTCTCTCTCTCTCTCCTTCCATCTCCTCCTAGGCCGGCCAATAGATCTTCTTCCCTCTGGCCTTTCATGGTATAGTCAAAAGTCAAAAATCTCTTTATTTTAGAAAATACAATTTGCATGATGTATTAACAAAATGGCGTCAAAATAGTAATCTTAAAATCTTAAACTTAAACATAAACTTAAAACAAAAACTACAAACTCAAATAACTCTAGTGACAAAGCAGACACACAATTAAAAATGAAGAGTGAGCATATAAATTAAAATAATCAGAAGATAAAGTTAAGAAAATTGACACAGACATTAAAATTATTAAAGTTAACAGTTAACAGGTAATTATAAATTTAAAATGATTAAAGTCAAAATTGACAGTTATTAAAATGATTGAAGTTAAAAATGGACAAGTAATTATGGATTGTTGAGAAACTCAGCAACATTGTATGGCTCAATGTCAATTAGGCTTTTCATTACTTCTTTCTTGAAGTGAAAGACATTTTCAATTTGTTTTATTCGATCAGGCAGCTTGTTATAGTATTTTATACAAGAATAGGCAGGGCTGCGCCTATATAGTGTCATCCTATGCTCGGGAATGTTGTAATCACTTGACCTGGTGTTATGGTCATGTCTAGGCAGGTGCTGTATAAAGAGATGTTTATTTTGTTGTAAGAAAAGCACACATTCGTACACATGCATTGCTGTTAGAGTGAGCAAACCATGTTGCTTGAAGACACCTCTGCACGACTGAAGCCCACTCATACCAAGCACAACTCGAATTGCTTTCTTTTGTATTAGGAATACCCGCTCAGCTCGCATGCTGTTACCCCAAAACACTATGCCAAATCTAAGAACTGAACTGAAACTAGCATGATAAGTCATCAATAATGCTTCAAAGTCGAGGTAGTTTTTCAAAACTCGTAGACTGTAGCAACAGCTGCCCAGTTTTCCCGAAACATAATCGACTTCCCTTTCCCAACCAAGGTGGCAGTCAACAACTATACCTAGGAACTTTGCCTCTGCCGTGAAAGTTATGTTTTGATTTAGTAAGTTTGCCTCAGCTGGGCACTCACAAGTTGATTGTTTAGTTCTAAAAATTACAAAATTTGGTTTTTCTGCATTGAGTACCAGGCTGTTCTGGACAAACCACTCACTCACCGACCCCAAACACTCTCCACCAGTTCTCAGCACAGTCTCGACCGAACGCCCCCCGTCAGCAGGCTTGTGTCATCCACATAGTTTACCATTGATGTTTTTCCAGTTGAAATCACTCTGCCCAGATCGTTAATGTAGCATACAAACAATAAAGGTCCGATCACGCTACCCTGAGGCACACCCATAGATATCAGCCTGTCAACTGAAAAATAGTAATTACCATTCAACCGGACCAAGTCCCTCTGCATACGATTCCGTAAGTAGGACCGCACCCACTCCAGAGGAGCACCCCTAACTCCGTAATGTGATAATTTATCGAGCAATATGTTATGATCTAGACTATCAAAGGCCTTTGATAGGTCTAAAAATGAGCCAAGCGCTACTTGATGGTCCTCAAAGTACTCTACGATCCCACTCACAAAGTCATAAACTGCAGTATTTATTGACCTTCCTGGCAAAAAACCATGCTGACTCAAACCTATCAGTTTTTGGGAAGAGAAGAAACCTAGCAAACGAGCACACATTGCCTTTTCAAAGATCTTAGAAAAAGAGGATAAGAGGCTTATTGGTCTGTAGCTCTCAGGCAGAGCGGGATCACCCTTCTTAAACAATGGTTTAACAATTGCAAGTTTGAGGTTGTCGGGAAAAATTCCAAAAGAAATTGAATTATTTATTATGTAACAAAGAGGAGTTACCAGTTCCTTTGCGCACGCCCTAATTATACTAGTAGGAACCCCATCATGCCCACAGCATTTTTTATTTTTTAGACTATTTATTATTCCAATCAGCTATGTTGGTAGTGGGTGTTATTGAGGAGTGGCATCTTACAGTTATATTGCACGTGCTCCACACCGCTAAGTAAATTAGAAGCCGCCTGAATCATATAATCATTGAGAAGATTGCTTACATCCTGAGGTGGACCCGGAATGCCAATGTCCCTTCTGGTCTCCCCAGTTCCCCTGACCTCATTTACGACCTGCCATGCAGCCTTTGGTTTATTATCACTATGCAAAATTTTGTTTGCATACTGTTGTTTTCTACTTTCCTGCAATAAACCATTGTATCTACGCTTGGTAGCATTATAATCATTCAAATAAGAACAATTCGCTCTATTCAGAACTAACAAAATATCTAATTCCCTCTTACATTCAGCTATCTGAGGGTTATTATAAAGAACATTCTTTTTTTGATTTAGCCTAATATTTCTATAAGGAAAACACTGATCAAAAATGGGCATGAGTACGTTCATAAATGCATTCCACTGACCCATCAATGTCAGACTCACTCACCACAAACACACCCTGCCAATCCTGTTCAGACAAAAGTTGCTAAAAGAGTTGCTTACCTTGTGCATTATAGACTCTCATGGACAGTGTAGCAGGATTCATTGTAATTGACAATTTAAAATATATTTTCTGACATGTATGGTCAGATATGTGAATGTTTAACACTTTGGAGGTATAGGAAACACAGTCAATAAAGGAGCTTGAAGTCTTACCCGTTCTTGTATGTTCATGTATTGAGGGAAAACATTGTAAGAGCTCAAAAGAGACAAGACTACCACTGAGTCAATATCATTTCCTAGAATGTCAATATTAAAATCTCCCGCTAAAAACACTAAAACATTCTCACTCAACAATACATTTAAAATACAATCAATTTTTGTTAAAAACAGTTTGATACTGGTACCAGGGGATCTGTAGATAGCTATAATAATCATTCTTTTATTGTTGATTGAAGCCTCGACTGCTGCACACTCAAGGATAGTGTCCTCAGAGTGTCTTGTGAGATCAGGACGTGCTTTCCAAGATACTTCCTTTTGGATATACAAAGCAGCAAAAGCCTTTGGTCATCACTTCTAAGAACATGTCCCGCCCTTCTAAGTCGACTAGACTTGATTCAAGGCATACAGTAATATTTTCACTTCACGCATGGCCCCCCAATCGCTTCGCTCGCTCCGGGGCTCAAGAAAAGCAAACAACTGGCCAACGGGCGTCCGTATCACAGTCCGAGCATCTAACCACTAAACCAACGCCACTAAAGTTTGTTCAATAGTGGTATGTACAATGTTATGTCATAATGAGCATTTAAAGGTTCTTTACACAAATAGTGCACTATGTAAAAATCGACCTGTCCTATTGGTCGATCCATCTCGTATTACGATATGTCTGCGTGATGCAATCGGTTTCTATCAAGACCTCTCGTGGTGTAGAGATTTAGATCGTTGGGTCTCACCTGGAAAACGCGGGTTCGAACCCCGTTGCTTTTTTATTTTATTTTTATTTAAAGATTATGTTGCTAAACAGCTTTTTTTCTTGATTTTGGGTATGTCTTGGGATAAATAACGCTTTCTATGGTATTGATGAATTTATTAACTACAATTTTAGTTATGAGGATGCTGTTACTGCAAGTGTGTCTTAGTATTTGGTAGTTTTTAGTTTTCTTAGTTCTTAAGACCTTTGTGACGTGTCCTATATCCTTTATTGTGATCTTTGGATTAATAAATGAATTTCATTTCATTTCATTTCATAGATTGGGTTAGCACCTGGTTAGTTTTCTTTTCTTGAGCCACCGTAGCGAGCGGAGGGCCATGCGGATCGACCAATCGGAAAGGCCGATTTTTATATAGTGCACTATTTGTGTAAAGGATATTATAATGCTCATAATGATGGCACCAGCAAATCCCATAAGAAAACGCTTGGTATCATGATGTAACATTACAAATACAAATAACTTTATTAGTCTTCAGAAAAATACAGAGTATAATAAGACATGTCAGAGAGTTTACAAAATTTGGTTAAAACCTTAAAACTTAGGAAATATTAAATCACAATACAATTTACCATACCTAATAGAGTTTATAAAAACAAGTAGCGAGTACTGCCTACAATAAAACATTCGATTAGACCCAGCACTGCCCCATACTATGTGGTGCGCGTTGCTATCACATCCAGTCAGGAGTCGGATATTTACCTCCTTGGAGTAGGTTACCAGATTCCTGATTCCCTACGGCGGGCAGCGGGCTGGGAAGTACGCTGATGCTAGTACCACCCTCTGCACACTGCACACCTATGCTTGTAGGTATCTTAACCAGGATAGGGACCAGGTCCCTGGTAGCTTTATCCCTTTTAAAAAAAGGCCTTCAGCCCCACTGTCAATATACCTGCTCTAGGATCCCCATGATTGGGTCCGCTATATACAACACAGATTCCGCTATGGATAGCCCCTTTACCCTGCATTTGACAATCCAAGGTTCCTGGATAAGTACAATTGCTGTACTCTCCTCTCTATCTTCCTGCACAGGTGGGCAGTAGCAGCCCTACTATGCTGCAGATTTATCTTGATAATAGACATGGTAATTGCCCAACCTTCATTCGGTCTGGAGAGAGTGCCTCCTCAGTTTGAGTCAGACTGACGCAGCTCCTCCTCCGTGGCACTCCCCGGAGGGGTCCCACCTCACTACTAGCCCCTAACTGTGGGCAGAACAGGCAGTCTCCACAGATGCTCCCACATACACGTCCATGGCGAGCACACCCTCGGAGAGCTCTCAACTGGTAGTTTTTTTTAGACTTCCGTAGAGCTTCTGAAACAATAAACATACAGATATTAATCGAAAAGTTACATTGGTATGGATTTCAAGGAAGTGTGTTGTATTGGTTTTGACAGTGAACAAGAACTAAAAGGGCAAAATACTTGGATAAATTTTCCTCAGTTAAGGTTAATGACTGTGGTGTTCCCCAGGGTACAGTGTTGGGCCCAGAATTGTTCGTGCTCTATATTACTAACATTGTTAGTGTAGTTGAGGGGTGTGAAATACAACTGTTTACAGACGACACTATACGGTGATACAGTAGATAACATAGTGAGCTTTATGAATGAAGATTTTGATAGTATGGTTGTGCAACAACAGTTTAAGTACTAATATAAATAAAACAAAATTTATGATATTAAAATCAAAATTTTATGTAAATATCGCTTATAATCATAAGGGTGTAACGATTCGGGGAAACGACAGATAACATAGTGAGCTTTATGAATGAAGATTTTGATAGGATGATTGTGCAACAACAGTTTAAGTATTAATGTAAATAAAGCAAAATGTATGATATTAAAATAAAAATTTAAGGTAAATATCACATATAATCATAATGGTGTAATGATTCATGGGAACGAAATAGAATAAGTTAGTCAATGTCTTGGTGAATGTAAATATTTAGGACTAATTTTCTAATCATGCAATTTATATAACTAAATAAGTTTCAAAGAAAGTTAATTTATTATGTAGAGTAATGAAATATTTAAGCATTTGGACTAAACTGCTTATGTAAGATATAATTCTTCCGCATTTTAATTATTGTACCACTATATTGTATAAGTTTAACATTATTGATGCCCTTTAGCAAAAAACTAAATCAGGCATTAAGGTGTAGTGTAGGAATTGGCCAAAATTCTAGGCCCCCCACGCACATCGGATGTCTAGTAATTGTTGGTGTCAACCATTTCAATCAAAATTGACAAAATCATTATATGAAACAAAGGGTTCCAACTGTTACCCAGCTTGTTGTAGCAATGCGTGCGCAAGGTGTAAGAAGCAAGAACACTACTGACCTAGTTTCTCATTCCGACCTTTCATCTTTATTCTACCAGTTACTATAATATAAGACTGCCCTTTTCATATCTAATTTCGATAAATCTAAATGAATAACGTATTTCTACATTTAAAAATAGAATGAATTGTTGGTGACCTTGCTTTATTTCACCGGCAATTAGTTTGACTGATTTGTAGGTTAGCTATAACACGTGCTTTCAAATAAAAAAAAAATTAAAAAATTATTTAAATATTTAAGCGGTTTGAGGATGAATCCTCTTGTATTTTGTCTGGAGGTCCCGTTCTTAATGTAATCCCACTTTGGTAAGGAACCTAACCAAAAATATTTAGCACTAGATGCTATTATTTTTTATTTTGCAGAAGTCCTGATGAAGAAGTAAAATAAATCTCGAAAGCTTGACATATCAGAAAAGGGGTTTTCTTTCTCCCTGAAGGCCAACTAAATTGAAGACTGCCTCCCCACTATCCTAGTTTAGATTTGTGTACTAACTAGCCAGTCGTGACTTGTATGTGTTTCGGGTTCATTTATCTTTTGTTCAGAATAGCTTGTTTTATAAAGGTTTAATTGATTTTAACTATATTCCTGTAGAAATAAAAATCTCGGATTATAATGATTTTAAGAGATTATTAAGAAGGTATGTAGTGATAATAAAATTTTCATGCAAAATAATCGGGCATTTTCACTCTGAATTAGTAGATTCGCATCAGAGTAAAAAGCTGGCCTATTTTTTGCGCAATGCTTCATTTAACTGTGGAATATGCATATACAATTTGAAGTTTTATAGTTTAGTTTAAAGGCAACTCATTTAACTAATTAATACTGGATTTATGCTTCATACCTCATGTTACATTAACCTAAGATAAATAACTAAAACAGAGTTTTATCGACATTCCTGGATTTTTGAACTCGTCGCGCGTTTCGCTAACCATGTTAGCCATGCTAATATGGTTAGCGAAAAGCGCCACGAGTAAAAATTCCGTTTCGGTATTGGGAACAAAACTCTGTTTTAATGCATTATGCCGAAGGTTCCAAACTCCAACATAGTTAAGATAAATTAATTAAGAAAACTGATCCATTTATTCGCTTTTCTTAATTTAGTTGAAATCTCTCCTACAAATTATTTCAGAAAACTGGCCCGATTCATTGCCCAGCGTCTCAAATTAGCACGTTCGCCAAGGATTAGTATCGTTGGTGTACTGGATTTATACATTTTCTAAACGTTATTCTCAGGTTATAACTGATTTAAAATTTACGTCGAGTGCCATCGGAATAAGATCTCATTCCGATATCTGGCCGGTCAGAGCATGCATTTAGGTGGTCTATACTAAAGGTTCATTCAACGCTTAGTAGTGGCGGAACCAAACTATCGTAATGCTGATTCGTCGCCCCGGTGAAACTCAAGCGTCAGCATGTTTACGCTGAGAGGGCTTGTGTTCAATAATGGCGGAGCTCTCAAACTCTGTAGTTATGATTATATAATAGCTGAAGATGTCCGATTTAATTGATGTTCTTAAAAAATTTGCTTTATAGACCTACATAAAATAACACGCTACTATAATTGGTAATGTCTTGACATCTAAACATTAAATCACATAAGATTCTAATAGTGTTACTTCATAATTCGTAGATAGCGCCTGGAGAAATTGACGTCATATGCTACACAAAAGGACCAGGGATGGGTGCTCCGCTCGCCACTGTTGCAATTGTAGCTAGGACAGTAGCACAACTTTGGAATAAACCAATTTTAGGAGTTAATCATTGTATTGGTCGTATCCTTTGAAAAAGTATTCGTGAGGGTGATTTCAATTTCTCATAAAGCTATTAACTTTGTATTATGTTTCGTTATGCAGATACATTATTTAATTAAAATATTCCATAATATTCAGCGGATAATTCTGCAGGAAGTAATAAAGGTGGACAAATTCTGGTGAGTTATATACACTATTAAGTCACGTTTTGTGATTTGCTTGTTATCTTAAAAAGTTTATATGCAGTGCCATAACGAGTTGCACCTTAAGGGACCGAAAAAGAAATATTTGCCGCTAACTCGAAGTCTATGCCGATCAAAACTGAAATGGCTAGATTTTATCAACAATAATATTCTGATTTTTGTTATTATAGTTAATGATAATAGAATTGATTTAAGCATATCGAAATTAATTTTGCGTCTTTAAGCATTTGTTCTACTTTTTTTTGGTGTGGACTAACACAATACCTACTAGGCCAGACGGCTTACGCGTGGCCTCATCAAAAGTGGTCTTAACTTATTTACAGGCGTATATTGAAATGTGCATTTTTTTTTAAAATTTCACAGTTAAGTAGACATTTTAGATGCAAAAATCTCGAAAAAATATAACAAAAACTTGTGTTTTGTAAATTTATCTTTTTTTATATGTAGTTTGAAACGTAATTGGTCTAATACAATACCTCCTACAAGCTGATATTACTTTAAGCACGACTGTTATGACTGATAATGTGTATTACTCATTTTTTTTTAAATCAAAAATTAAATTGCAGTTTACTTACCTTTTTCTGCATACCTACATAAATAATATTTAAGAGATTCCGGTTAAAACAAGGCTGCGAGTCATGAACAGCCTTTAGACGTGCCTCATTCGATTTTTGTTAAAGGAAAACGAAATTTCAAAGCAAAGACCTTTGAAAATCCAGTTTATCAAAATAGAATCTACCTATTTTGATAAACTGAAACTAGATACCACCAATCTATTTAATAGATAGGTGGTAAAATGTCACTATAGGTATAAAGGTGTCATAATAGGTAATAGTAATGTCAAATTTGGTAGTGTGTTTTATCCTCGGCTTTCTCCATCCAAAGAACCTTGGATAATATAGGCTGTTGAAACTACGTCCACTAATTGTTCACGAGGGTATAAAAGAGCCCCATGACTTAAGGAATTAATGAAATTGTAAGAATCTTCTACAACACAAGGTTCATTTAAAGTTAACCTTTCTTTGCAAAATTCACAACTTAATTTTTTTAAAACAATATGACAGCAATATCCACTTAAATAAGTGATTAACTGACATTTCAGATGCTCTGCTGTGTCTTGTGAATGTGACAAATTATTAAGAAAACCTTTCAGAGCCTCTATAATAAAAGGATTAAATATTTTGAGAGCTAATTTAACATTTTGCCTGGCAAAATAACTATGGTGAATAAAAGAAAACGTGTAATTGCCTGCGTTGGCTTAGTCAGTAAGGTATTGTTTCAGAAAAAAAAGAGATAAATACTTTTTGTTCGAAATGGCTAGCACAGCGAAAACTGTATAGTATAGTGTGAATTATTCGAAATAAAAGAAAATAAATGAACCAAAACAACTACAAGAACTACTTGTTAATGGATCCAGATACGGATAAGAACTGTTGAAGCCGGTAGCCACATACATACAAAAACAAAACACCATAATGTGGAATAGCATTACACCAACCTTATTACAACTGTGAGGTTCGTTGTAACATGTTATTATATGCATGGCAACAAAAACAAGCAAAATGAAAACCAGAATTAAGGAAACATAATAGGTGTTAAAAAATAAAACGTCTCCAAAAACTTGTAATAGCTAAAATAGTTCCTAGGTACAACTTCTAAAATGTTGACAGAAAAGCACGCAATAGGGTACTTAGTGATATAGATTACAGGAAAAATCATAGCAAATGCCAAATGTTTTATATTTTTAATTATTTATGACTCACCATGTGAGGCATCCCTGAAAAGTACGACGGCGTCCTGGGGTCACACGAGAAAAACATTTTAATACAGCTCTGAGAAAAAAGTCAGAATTCTGAGATAAAAAGTCAGAATTCTGAGATAAAAGGTCAGAACCCTGAGTTAAAAAGTCAGAAATCTGAGATAAAATGTCAGAATTCTGAGATAATTTGAGTAGTACACTTTTGAAACTAATATCTGATGGTTTTAATACTAAATTTATTTGGTACAATATATATGACATGATGTGAAGTGTGTCGCTATGCTATTTCTTATGGTGGAATCCTGTTTACCTGAGTAAGTAGTACCACGCGCTTAATTGCAAGGATAAGCTTGACAAGTTTATGCACTTTATGGAAAAGGAAATAGAAAATGAGGAAAGAATCAATTTAATGATGAATAGGTTTGATAGATTTGCCGAGAGGTGAAACAAAGAGAGTTCTAGTTTACTAAATCAGAAAAGTAACTTATATTGTATATTTGTCGAGATCATGATACTCAACCTTATAATTGTTACCATGCCTCAACATTAAGTATCATCGAATGAAAGCAAATTTTATCATAAAGGGTTATTGTATGAGTCATGGACACATACCACGTCGATGCAGAACAACCGGAGTTTGCAAGTTCTGTAAAAATCATCTCGCTACTCTGATATGTGATAAACAAGAAGAGGATATGTCATTAAACATAAATTTTCTAGATATAAATATAGTCAAAAACTTGTCAAAAAGTACTAAAAATGAAGCATTTTCTCAAACTCTAATAATTGTCATATTGCGTTGGATATATCGAAGGCATTCGACAGAGTTTTGACATGACAGATTGCTCTACACACTGCCATCCTTCGGACTGCCAGCGTCTCTCTGCAGCTGACTTGCCAGTTTCCTTAAAAACCGATCTCTGCACGTTGCAGGTGATGGACAAGTGTCTCAGACACATGCACCATTAATGCAGGCGTGCCTCAAGGCGCAATACTTTCACAAACTCTGTTTCTCATCTATATTAATGACCTGCTGACCGAAACCAATAAGCATGTTTACAGTTTTGCAGAACCGTACCCTTGTCTCCCAATTTAGATTAGAAAAACCTTTACCAGCGACTAAGACTTATTACCATGGTGCAAGGTGCAGATTGCAATGATTAATTAAGATCTGCTCGTGCTCTACAAAGCGCAAATAAGACCGTCCTTAGAATATTGCTCACACATCTGGGGTATCGTACCTAAACACGCCCTAAAGCTGTTGGATTTCTTTCAGATAAGAGCTGTGCGTCTCGTCGGCGACCGGGGTTGACCCAGGATCTGGATTGCCTGGAAAATCGCAGACATGTGGTCGAGATACCTGACAGATATCTGTCAGGCGTACTGCATCACTGTGGAACTCCCAGGACATCTGTTTCCCCCCAAATTTCAATCTACAGTCATTCAAGAACCGTGTCAATCGGCATCTTCGCACAAACCCCGCTCGTCGAGTGCCATAAGGTCTCTATTTGGTGTGTGCCACTGCCATAAAAAAAATATTAAAAACATGAAAACATGGTAATGAAATTACTGCATCTGAGATCAAATATGAGGCCATAAGACAAGAAAATATAATTCATGCCCCTTTGGAGGATCACATATTGAGATAATCAGACCAGACATAATGTCTAGAAAATCGCATTAATAACATTAAATACAAGTATTTGTAATTTTATCTT
>MU187408.1:2203-12819 GCA_016904865.1 Pissodes strobi | reverse complement strand
ACTCATGTTCTTGGAAAGTCGCTCGAGTACAACCTGTTCCAAAAAAAAGGCAAGAAAACCACGCCCTCAAACTATCGCCCAATTGCCTCGCTTTCCATAATCTCCAAAGTTTATGGAGCGTGTAGTCAACCAGCAACTACTCAAGTACCTCGAGAACAACAAAATAATCAGCCATAATCAGTACGGCTTTCGCAAAGAGAGATCGACAGGAGATATATAGGCCTATGTCTTTCACATATGGAATAGCGCAATTGAGAACTACGGAAAGTCTCGAGTGATTGCGTTGGATATTTCGAATGCATTCGACAGAGTTTGGCATGACGGATTGCTCAACAAACTGCCGTCCTTCGGACTGCCAGCATTCCTCTGCAGCTGGCTTGCCAGTTTCCTTAAAAACCGATCTCTGCACGTTGCAGTTGATGGACACATCTCGGACACATTCACCATTAACGCTGGCCTGCCTCAGGAGGCAATACTTTCACCAACTCTGTTCCTCATCTATATTAATGACCTGCTGACCGAAACGAATAATCCTGTTTACAGTTTTGCAGATGAGAGTACCCTTGTCTCCCAATTTAGTTCAGAAAAACCTTTACCAGCGACTGAGACTTATCACCGCAGACAAGAGCAGCTTACAGCAATTAATCAAGACCTGGAGAAATTTCAAACTTGGGGCGCCAAAAATTTGGTCCAGTTCAATGCACCAAAGACCCGAGCAGCCACGTTTACCAAGAGGGCCAATACGGCGGGCTCTGACATCATTATGGCAGGGTCGACCTTTCCTTTATCCTCGTCAATCGGACTGCTGGGTGTCTCGGTCAACAGCAATATGTCCTGCCATGACCACGTTGCTAACATCGCAAAATCAGCCTCCCAGAAGCTTGGTGTGCTATTTCGCACGAAAAAAAAAACTGTATGCACCGCAGCAGTTGCTCTTGCTCTACAAAGTACAAATAAGACCGTGCTTAGAATATTGCTCACACATCTGGGGTGCTGTACCAAAGCACACCCTAAAGCTGCTGGATTCCATTCAAAAGAGAGCTGTGCGTCTTGTCGGCGACCCGGAGTTGACCCAGAATCTGGACAGTCTGGAAAACCGCAGACATGTGGCCGAGATGTCCCTGTTTTACAGATACTTTCACGGCAGATGTTCCCATGATTTGGCCCGCCCATAGCAATGCCTGTCAGACAGTCACGACAGACGACAAGAGCGCACCGGTTCGTCGTACAACTGGAAACACCTATAACATCGCTTTACCAGAACTCATTTGTCTGGCACACGACATCACTGTGGAACTCACTCCCAGGACATCTTTTTCCCCCTAATTACAACCTACAACTATTCAAGAACCGTGTCAATCAACATCTTCGCACACACACCGTTCGTCGAGCGCCATAGGATCTCTCTTTAGTGTGTGTACGACTACCATAAAAAAGGGGCAAACATTCTGGATAAAGGCTATCGATTTTGTATGTAAATATGTAGTGGAATTAAAGGAAAACAATATTTTGTTTTACAGAGTAAAAAGAGTTAAAATGTAGCTTCATCGTGCTACACTATGTATGTTTGAAAATAATTTCCTAAAATACACAGCTTTGCATATATTAGGTTAGCGCTAGAACGAAGTTTGTAACTTGTGTGGTATAGGAGATATAAAAATTAGAGATGGATCGTGATTTCACGTACCGTGATTTATCACGGCGCCTGCACTCGGAACGGTTAGTCACCGTGACAACTTATTAGAAATCACGGTTCTTCCCGTTCGTACACTAAGGAATCTGTAACGCCAAGTCCTAGGTGAGCGATTTACAGTCGATGCGAACGCGAAGCGCTGGCGATGCCGTACGAAAAGTTAATATAGTCGCATGGCATCGCCACTGATTCGCGTTCGCTGCAAATCGCTCACGTAGGACCGGACGTAAGTGATAATCGCGACTGCGAACTAGTTAACTACAGAGGCGCGGCGTGACCGTGCCGATATATTTAAACGCTGCTGCCATGCGTTAGTTCCGTTCTTGAAACGTTCTTTTTAGATATACCAACGACAAAGTTTACAGAATAAATATATCTTTGTTCTGTAGACTTTTCCAACGATCAAGTTAGGGTTCACGGTCCAGCCAGACACTTGTGGTTAAAAAATATTTGCCAAAATTTTATTAAGTAAAAAAAAACAAAGTAACATCTATTATTGTATTTCAAAGGTAATATAAAAATAAATACATTATAAAGCGTTCAAAAGGAATTAAAAATAATTTTAATTTTAAGAGTTTATGTTTATTTACATTTATTTTGAGACTATTGACTATTTGCCGCAGGTGACGGCCGCTGGCTGATCAAAGCATGCCGACGTGAAGCGAAAGAAACAGCTCTCTTTGCTAATGCTTAATGTACTCCGCTTTTTTATTAAAGGATTGTCGATATGTGTACTACGAATCACCCCTCGGTAAACGAAAACGGCGATAATATTTTAATGTGTCGTTTAGGATAATTTAAATATATCCAGCAACTGAAAAAAATCAAAATCACGGACGTGACTGAGTCACGGTTTTTTAGCGCTACCGTGACTGAAAATTGCTGTCACGCCCCATCTCTAATAAAAATCCGACACGCTATTTGCAAGACTCTATATGTCCCTAAATCTGCCAACATTTATTTATTTATTTATAAAGAATTGCCTTAAGATATTTGATATTTGACCTAAAACTGCCAGCCTCTCTCTGCAGCTGGCTTGCCAGTTTCCTTAAGAACCGATCTCTGCACGTTGCAGTTGATGGACACATCTCAGACACATTCACCATTAACGCGGACGTGCCTCAGGGCGCAATACTTTCACCAACTCTGTTTCTCATCTATATTAATGACCAGCAGATTACAGCAATTAATCAAGACCTGGAGAAAGTTCAAACTTGGGGCGACAGAAATTTGATCCAGTTCAATGCAGCAAAGATCCAAGCAGCTACATTTACCAAGAGGGCCAATACAGCGGGCCCTGACATCATTATGGCAGGATCGACCATTCCTAGGGTCCTAGTCCTTGTCCTGATTTTCAGAGCATCAACTCGTGTATCATTTTGTGGATTTTCCTGAATGGCATCTCCTCTATGATCATCCTTCATATGGTCCTGGTTATTTCGTGCGTCCTCATCGTGTACCTGAAGAATTTTGTCGCTGCCTCCGGTAGTCTCTGTTCTAAGGGTCTTGTCCCGGCTTCTCTGTACAGTTGTCTCCTCGTATTGAAATCCTCCCATTTGTAGCTTATGATTGTGCGTAGCAGTTTCCTTTCCAGCGTGTGTAGCTTCTCCTTGTTGGTTTTCGCTGCGGAGCTCCAAACCGGCGCGATGTACATGATTATTGGCCTGGCGGCGTAGGTATTGTGCAGTCTGATCTTGATGTCCTTGTCCAGGCTTGACTGCGGCGTGATGTATGACAATATTGCGTTTGCTACTATTCCTGCTCTTCTCCTGGTGCCCTGTATGTATTCCTAGGTACTTGACGATGTCCGTGTCCTCGATCCATGTCCCGTTGATCGTGAGGTGTGTCCTTTCTCTCCTGCGTTGAAGTTGATAAGTTGCGTTTTGGTTTCGTTTATCTTCAGCTTCCATTTCTTGATATATACCGCTAACTCTCTGACGTGTTGTTCTATTCGCTGTGTTGCCGCCACCTGCTGCGTTGATGATATGTATAATGCTACGTCGTCCGCGAAGAATGCTATCTGGTTGTTCTGCTTCCTTGGCACGTCGTTAATATAGATGATGAACAGCGTCAGCGATATCACGCTTCCTTGGGAGAGTCCTTGCCTTATTGCCCTTGTCCTTGATTCTGTCCCGTTGATCAGCGTTGTTGTTGCCCTGTTCTTTAGGTAGTTAATGACGGTCTTCGTGATTGCCGGCGCGATTCCTGCTTCGTGTATCTTGGTAGCCATGTCCTTTCTCCATACGGTATCATAAGCCTTTTTTAAGTCCGAAAGTGCCGCTGTTGTCGTCTTCTTGGTGTTATTTTCTATCAATGCCTAGCCCACTATCCTCGCAAGCTGCATGACTGTCGCTAGCACGACTTAGTTCAGATGACCAAGTACATAGATATCTAAAATATTGTTACGTTTTTCCCGTGGGTTCTTCACAGAATTACAAATTTGCTATTTTCAACTATACTCTCTTTATTCACTACCACTGTATACAATTTAATACTCTAAACTACTCTTATAACTTTACAACTAATATCTATTCAACACTCAATGGTTAACTGAACTAACTCTGACTGACTAACATTCGCCTTAGGTCTGCTTATATATAATCTTAAATCTATCACGAATATTCGGGAAGTATTCCGAGGCCACTCTATATGATCTCGACGAGGCCATCGAGATAATTCCAGCTATCCCGAAACTTCGCGGCCGGCCGGGCGATGATTCATACAGACAGAGAAGCGAGGGGCACGGCGGCTAGTTGTATAGGGTAGCACAAAAACGTTCGGATGGTTGTTAGGCTAGCCGTAACAATATTATTTGTTCAGTCCATTGTGTTGAAAACCATGATACAAGGAAAACAAGATATGATATTGCGCACGTTGGGGCGGAGCCAAGATTCAGCGCGCACGTCATACGGTTAGATATTTCGCGAGCACGTAACCTAAACGCCATTTGTTCTGTGTTGTGTTGTGAGTTTATGCTCGGGTTTTATTGGATTTTTAATCAAATTATCTTTCAAAATGCGTTGTGCAGTAGCTGGGTGCCACACAGATTATCAGTCTAAAAACCTTACCAGCGATTTAATGTTTTTTCGGTTTCCCAACGACGAAAAACTTAGTAAGAAATGCATCAATGCTTGCAAACGGGAAGACATGGTTAATATTAAAAATGCGCGTATATGTTCAAATCATTTTGATAAGGACTGTTACCAGAGAAATTTGAGCGTTTGGGATATTCAGCTAGAAATCGTCGGCTTCTCAAACCAGATGCATTACCTAATTTAAATTTAACCAAGAAAAAATCCGACAACAGTTTGGCTAAAAGCAGGGGTGATGGTTCAAATAAAAGAAATCGTACCAAATTTGTGAATAGTATGTGTGTGTCATTAGAATAAACTATGGTGTGATTTGATTTTTGTAGCTTATTAATAATTTTAAAAATTAGTTTTGCTTGTTCTATCTCTCGAATCTGGTCAATCGATTGTACTTTCAATAATTTATATAGGTCATTTGTATGCACAAGGTAGTCAAGATTAAAAAGGATCTTGAGTACTCTATTTTGTAGAACTTCAATTTTTTTAAAGCTAGTGTTACTGCAGGTACCCTAGATTGGAATAAAGTATTGTAAGATTGAAAGAATGTAAGCATTATATATTTAGCCCAGTTAGTTAAAAAGTGTCAGTTGTAAAATGCTCCAATAAAGGGGATAATTTTGTTTCTTATATGCTCAATGTGGGCATTCCAGTTAAGATTTTCATCCAGTACAAGTCCTAAGTATTTTGTGCGGGTTATATTTTCTACTTTTATTCCATTTAAGGATATTAACTGGTTTTATTAGTTTGTTTTTTTTTTGTTTAAATACTGTATTATGTTTTAGCCAATTTAATCTTAAGGTTATTTTGTAGTAACCATTGGCTATAATACTTAGCTAGGTGACTATTTACTCGATTACCAGATTGTTAGAATTGTCGTCAGCAAATGTATAGTATTCGGCACCAAACCCAGATACTCGCAGACAAAGAACATAAAATGAGTACAGTTAAAGGTCTTAAAACGGATCCCTGGAGTACACCATAGTTTTAAGTTAGGATTACACTTTCCCATATACTCCATTAGGTTAAATTCAAATCTACGAACCGTTTTACGTCATGCGCCAACTGGACGAATTTGGAACGGCGATTTTGCATATCTTGTATTCTTTGTATCATGACGAAAACTTTTATTTTAATAAGTAAGATATCGGCATATTGTTTTGATACACTAGTTGAATTCTTATATATTTAAATTACATACATTTAATCAACAGGGCTCATTAACTTTATACCTCTATCTGGAATATCTTTGAGGAACAATATGCGAAATTGGCAGGGTAAATGTGATTTTTATAATGTTAAATATAAATAGTTATGGAATGCATTTTAAATTTTTAGGTATTCTTAGTTACCTCGAGGAGCGAACCGAATCTTTGTTGAAGCAGGGATATACTTCAGAAGATTTGTGTTTTTCACTTCAAGAAACTATTTTCGCTATGTTGGTGGAAACCACAGAAAGAGCTTTAGCACATTGCAATTCAAGCGAAGTTTTAATAGGTAACTAAATCATAACCATATTTTCTCACGTTGTGTTCTTTCAATTGAGACTAGCATGGTACCGAGCCTCCTCGATGAGCGTCAAAATCCAATAATTGACCATGAAAGTGTACTCTGCTGTCGAAATTAAATGCTCTTCTTATATGGTTCTTTGGTACTTTTAAATTTTGCATATATTATTAAGAGCAGATTTTTGAAGATTACATAATAGTAATAAAGCATAATTTTAATGTCGAACAATTTTATAAATAAATCGCCATATCCTTATACTAATCAGTATTTTTTGCGAGATTGATCGTACTTTTTAGGAGATTGTTCGTACTTTTAGCGTTCTTGAAAATGACAAATAAATAATCATTTATCGCTGCGATATAAATATGAAAATGTTTGAATTTAGAATCTTCCTTTGTGATTACTTTTTAAAGAACATTCTTGTACTAATCTATCCGTCCAAGTACTAATCACGCCCGACGTTGCTTAACTTCAGTGATCGGACGAGAACTGGCATTTTCAACGTGCTGTGGCCCTTACCTGTACAGGGTGATCCCCTATAATGTCGCCCCCCTTTAGCTTTTTTATTTTAAGTGTCTCAAAAAAATTAAAAGTATGGTTATGTAGGTACTGAAAAATACTTTTTTTCTCCGTATAAAAAATATTGGAAAAATGATCAGTATACAGGGAAAACCAAAAAGTAAATTTTTTTTCAATGGAACACCCTATATCTGAATTTATTTTTCGATTCCTCGTAAAATTCTAAGCATATTTTATGTATGATGTTATACCTCTAGAGTTAGTAGTTTCACAGCTATAAACAGTTGAAAATCGGTACTTTGGCTATTTTTCACCTTGGTAGCAAGAAGATCATTAGAGATGGAGTAAAATGAATTTCACATTCCTATCTTAACTTTCCAAGGGCTATCTGATGGTGCTAACTTATGGTACCTACCGAGGTACCAGATTTGGTACCCATGGTACCGCCTACCAGTTAGTACCGTCAGATAGCTCTTGAAAAGTTAAGATAGGAATGTGAAATTGATTTTACTCCATCTCTAATGATCTTCTTGCTACCAAGGTGAAAAGTAGCCAAATTACCGATTTTCAACTGTTTATAACTGTGAAACTACTAACTTTAGAGGTATAACATCATACATAAAATATGCTTAGAATTTTACAAGGAATCGAAAAATAAATTCATATATAGGGTGTTCCATTGAAAAAAAAATTAACTTTTTGGATTTCCCTGTACACTGAACATTTTTCCAATATTTTTTATACGCAGAAAAGAAGTATTTTTCAGTACCTATGCAACACGTTTTTTTTTTAAGATTGAACCCCAAAATTTTTTTCCAATTAATTAAAAAAAATTGAACCTAGCCCCGGAGAGTCGCGTTACAAAGCCCGGCCCCTGTCGTGGGGTCGTTTGAGCGCCACCCGTTCTAGCCAGCTAAACGGAAAAAGCTCGGCAGGTGTTGTACCGAGTGGCTAGATTCGCTCATAAAATTAACCGGTTCTTAATTTCAAACTATCAAAAAAAATAAAAGAGAATAATTATGGCACTATAATCAACTAACTTAACCTATCAAAAAAAAACACAATCTAAAAATTTAATGGACACTATATTTGCTACTAAATTCTTTTTTTTTTTGCAAACACAGCAACAATCTATCTGGAGAAAATGGTTATATTAAAAAAAGGTGGTTGAGTAGACAAAAGAATGTTAAATGACTTAAAGTAATTAATAAAATAAACTGAGTACAATATGAAGATTGTACGTACAGAGACCAATTCAGTTGGAAAACCTCAGTTCTATATGCCTTATCACTAAATGCACTAAGCTACTTATCAAAGTGATCACTTGGCGCAGACTAAGCTTCTTACAACTAGGTATGCGTGCGCTAATAGCTGCACTGATGGGGATAATATGCCGCAATGAGCGGACACAATGATTAGATCTGCTTGAGAAGTTAATAAAAGCACCAGATCAGATTAAAAATATGGTTAGCTTGATTCATATGATAAAAAGATAAAATTCAGAGCCGTTATATCTGCCGACTAATTAATGAAATGAAAAATTAATGAAAATAATGAAGTTATCCAGCCCGCACTTATCTTTTAAAATGAGAAAACAAATCAAAGCAATTTGATTAACTGGTCCGATAAACCAGTGAATAAATGTAAATTAAATTAATTAAAATCGATGAGCTACCTCAATTCAATGTGTGATTTATATCAATAAAAGTAAGCGAAGATTAAACATAAGACACAATGAAACATAAAACATATACCCAAATCCCGTCGTCGAACTCTGTCGATGGCCTCTAGTGCGGGAACGACAGCAGTTCTTTAACAGAAGTTCTGGCCTAGCAGAAGAAGTTCTGACCCAGCAGAAGAAGTTCTGACCCCGCAGAAGAAGTTCTGGCCTAGCAGAAGAAGTTCTAGCCCAGCAGAAGAAATTGGTTCACCAGGTAAACTACTGGCCCAGCAGAAGGAAATTGCAGTCCTTCGAATAAACTCTGGCTCAGCAGAAGAACCCTGAAATAATCCAGTACGCATTAAATGAAGCCCCATTACTTTAATAAAAAATCATAGACTCCCTTACTTTAATAAAAAATCATAGACTTTGCATAAATACATCTTCTTTATAAAACAAATTTTCCCAGACAAAAAAAACCCATGGACTTACAGTGCAATAAAGCAAATAAAAGGGATATTAAGGTTCCGGCAACTTGAATATAAAAAGATAGATATGAATCACCCCTAAAAGAATATATAACTTCCCTATATGATCAAAATTAAGGTTGCATTAAAATAAAAATTCGGATCAGGTAAAATGGAGTAGATAAGATAACACATGGGAAAAGCAAATGGCGTTATGTGCACAAAAAAATAAAAGGTAGATAAGCAGTCAATTTCATTAATTTAGGCAAAAATGGTAGCGATATTTACCTCAGATTCGGACTTGAGGGTATATTAGAGGAGATTCGACGGTCTCGGTCTTATGGGACGAACGTGGAAGCCGCTATAAATAATGGAAATAAAAAAATTTAGCAAAATGGCGGTCAAGTGCTTCATAGGCCACAGAAAAAGGAATCCAGAGAAAATGCTTACCTAGTACAGCTTGTAGAGCCCGAATAATCGGTCGTGTCAAAACACAAACAGAAACGCACGAAAAATCCCCTCAAAAGGGTTGTATTATTTCACAATACGCAAAACGTGCAATTTCTCGCTATACTGGCAAACGTTTCCCAGGCGAGCAAAACTAAAAAAGACCTCGTTCCCTCTTCCGTCAATTTGCCTTAAATTAAATACGGCGACACAAGTAGTCATGGGCTGAAAACTTGACGAGTGTTTCGATACAAGGAATAATTCTAAGAAAATAAACGCCTTAATTCTCGCTTATTATGGTGATAAATGACGGCGGAAGCCACGAGTAGTGAGCTAAAATTACATTCTTCCAGAAAGGCTAGGAAATGCTCCGACAGAAATAATAAACCTTCAAAAATCTAAACCGAGAATGAAAAACGCGCGATACCTAGCCCATTCCTATTATTTCGCAAAAACCTTACAAAAAACTGGTCGGCTGTACCGAACGAGAAATATATTTAAAGCAGAGGTCCAAAAACGATCTCCGCAACAACAACCTAGGGTTCTCAAAAGGTAATAGAATATTCAAACTGAAATTAAATTATGGTTCAATAAGTCAAATGCAACGTATTTGCAGGCTAACTGAATTCTTTAAAAATATAAATCGATTCGCTGGCTGTTTACTATAATATAATGCAAATCAAGCCAAGTTAACTTAATAATAAGGTACATACATCGCTTATCAACTAAAATAGATAATCACAATGGATTCTAAAAGCTAATACGAATATATAGCTAATCTATGCTTAAAATATAGGTAATTTTACATTGAGAAAAGAGGCAATTTCAAGCGAATTATTAAATTCAGAATTAATAAACCGATGAGTGCAAAATACAGCATAGGCTTTTCCCTAAATGCGGCATATAAATGAAATTTTAAAATTGGCAAAATCGAACTGTTACACCTACATAACCATACTTTTATTTTTTTTGAGACACTTAAAATAAAAAAGTTAAAGGGGGGCGACATTATACGGGATCACCCTGTACATTTTAGCATGTTCATAGAATAAAAACAAAAACATTCGCATTTATAATATTAGTTAGGGCTCTTTAATAATACGCACTGGCAGCTTCGGAGCGGATTAATTCACTGCACAAATTCGACACGAAAATCTAATGCCACCAGGAATGAGATCAACATATGGACACAGCATATTTACCTTATAATCTTGGGCCGACATCCTTTGATTTGG
>MU187407.1:55760-75143 GCA_016904865.1 Pissodes strobi | reverse complement strand
ATATATCCTTTACATCGGCAAATGTAGGGATATAGTGTGCCTCTAACTACTTTTACATAATATACCTACTGGGGTGGAGGCTGTTGGGGGCCCTTCACATCTGCAAATGTGAAGGCCAATTTTAGTTAAAGTTATTTGCATCTGCAAATGCGAATTTGTAAATAGGTATTATTATTAGTTATTAACATCTCCTGCAAGCAATGTTTACTCCAATTTTTTCCCTCACCGGACGGCTCATGTCAACACGAATTGTTTAAAAATAATGCGTTCCGGTATTACATTGCTTCGACAAAGCCGAACGATAACATTCCGCCTTTTTCCCTTAATTTTGGGTTAGTTTTGGTTAGCACTTTTAGTTCTTGTTGATTGAGCCTCCGTTGCGAGCAAAGCCAACGGAGGGCCATGCAAGCTATAATAATACTCAACTTGGGATTTAGTCGCTCGTAAATTATGCGTCAGCTTGCCTTTGTGGCTAGTTTTTAGAGGTTAATTTCGTGAGAAAAGGACACTCTTCGACTTACTCAAAATTTTAATTTTTTATTTTATTTTAATTTTTTTTGAAAAGTATTTGTTAATACAGTAATAGCAATAATTACAATATATATAGTCCTTATTCCGCTAGACAGTGTTTTTGAACACTGGTATTGAGGATAATTGCATTTTAATAATAATAACAGTATGATTTCCTATAAACTCTCTAGTATTGTGGCTATGAATATCCTTTGAAAATATTATGATAATATTTTAATTTTGAGTTTTATTTATTATCCTGTAAATAAGTTTATTCTGTTCAAATTTTAATACCTTATGTAATTGCCATACTCTTAAATTTTCATATAGATCTGCAGTATGAGTCAGTGGATCATAATTAAATATAACTTTGTATTTTGTTTTGCAATATTTGCATCGAATCGAATTGTAGTTTATAGTCCCACATGTGCCCCATACGGGGATCAAATATCGAAAAACGAATGATACGAAGGCATTATAACCATTTGTTTCTATTTTTATATTCCTTTATATGGTATAAACGTTTTATTCTATGTAAAACATTAATAAATGTGCAGGCCGACCGATATATATTTCCTCCTTTTGATTGTGTTATGTAAACACTTTTTGTGATTGAATAGTATATTTCTTTGGTAGGATGTACGATTAGACGAGATTACTAGAGAACGGTTCGAATAGCTCGTATCGTTAACTGTTGCTTATTACTTATATTCATTTCGATATAATATATTTCAATTCCGAATATATTGTTTGATTCTGTGTAATTGTGCAAAGACGACAAATAAATGTAACAATGTTTTGTCATGCCCTCGTATATAAATAACAGTTTATTAGTATAATAATTCAAATCGCAGTGAGCACATTTAATTTTTGTTTACTGCTTCATTCGCATTTTTGACTGTAACCCGTTCGCACTCTATTTTATTCTAATAAGTATAGTTAGTTTTAGAAGTTTGAGAGTATTTTCCATTTCAATTTTATTAAGTAAAAAAATAAGGGTTACAAGTGTCATATTTATTCATAATACTCAGTTTAGTATTATACACATTTAGTTTGCTTTTATACAAGAGATTCTGTTTTTATATATTTTAAGATAACCAGGTATTTATGTAAATTTGAAATTTTGGCATATAATCTTATATGGACTCACCCCCTGATTCGCTTCTCCCGATGCATATTGCCCCCTTTTTTCGCCTCCTTTGCGAGCAAGACGTATCACTAACACTTCACTATACTAGAAATACGATTTCTAGGCATTTTTCTTCTTAAAACCAAAAGAAAGAACCGATTTACGGATTCTTGCTTGTCACCGACCGGTACAAAATTGTAATGACGCATCAAGGCGATGCATGAGCTCGAGCGGCTAGCCAGGGTCGGCTGCATCACCATGTTTTTAGATAACTTCTTTAAAAACTGTACCGATTGGGAAAAAGTTGTATACTACAAAGTGTAATGAGGGATGGCGGAGATGCGAAGGATAATAATAAAATATACGTATATCTATTATGAATTTTTGCTTTATAAATTCACCTAAGTACATGTAGTTTGAAACTATCTTCTGTAGAGGGCAATTCCTGAACTTGTTTTTTGCTCTCATTTGTAAGGTTTAACAGAATTTCAATCAGATTATTTGCATTTTTATTTTTGTATAAAAAACTTACAAATCTTCTGGCAAACTTTATTCCTTCTTCTGGCGCCAGTTCGGCAAATTTGTGAGTGCCGCAATTTTTATAGTACACTTTCCAAGCATGTTTTTCCTATAAAAATGAATGTCAGGCTGTGAAAACTTGGTAAGCCTTCACATGCCAATTTGCCAATGTTTTTTGAGATGACGTGAATAGGAATATATCGCTTTTGGTTAGTTGTCATATTTGTGTGACCAGTTTCTATAAATATTTTTTTGGCATTACTATTACTTAGATTTTCGTGAGTAGCATAATATAGTTATTTTTGTTACAAGTACCTAAAATGGAGTTTTTCAGGACGAATCATTGCTGTTTCCGGAAGAGGCGTTAGCCGAGTCCGGAATAGCATATGAGTCCTGAAAAACTTCATTTAGGTACGTGTGACAAACACTATTTTTTGTCATACGCTCCCAAAATTAAATTTTTATTTATAGGCTTTTTACAAATCTTCAGAACGCCTAAATTTGCAAATTTACCATAATTTTTGAAATCATAATGTACGACAAAGTTAGCTTAGAATTTGATATCGTAGCAACTATTTGACAATTTTGTCATGCCATTCAAAATTTGACATTTAGACATATTCAGGAATTTTGGAATAGTCCGTAAAAGTTGCCATGACGACTTTTAGGGACTAGGCCTAAAAAGAAGCATTTTACGGACTCAAATGAGTTCGTAAAATAGCTATTTTTGGGAGCGTATGACAAAATAGTTATTTTTGTTACAAGTACCTAAAATAAAGTTTTTCAGGACGAATCATTGCTGTTTCCGGACGAGGCGTTAGCCGAGTCCGTAATAGCAGATGAGTCCTGAAAAACTTCATTTAGGTACGTGTGACAAACACTATTTTTTGTTATACGCTTTTTACAATTCTTCAGAACGCTTAAATTTGCAAATTAACCATAAATTTTAAAATCATAATGTTCGAAAAAGTAAGCTTAGAAATTGATATCGTAGCAACTATTTGACAATTTTGTCATGTCATTCGAAATTTGACATTTAGACATATTCAGGAATTTTGGAATAGTCCGTAAAGGTTGTCATGGCGACTTTTAGGTACTAGGCCTAAAAAGAAGCATTTTACGGACTCAAATTAGTCCGTAAAATAGCTATTTTTGGGAGCGTATCACAAAAATAAATTAATAGTACTAGAACATCAGCGTCATCACACTTTACGACCAGTTGACCGTTTTTATTGGAGGATACCATGTGGAAAATAATCCTTCTATCAGCTTCCTCTTGATTGCTATAAAAATGTGTTTCTTCCGCAGCGGCATGGTTTGTATTTTCCGAATAGTCACTTTGATTCTTCTTATTTTCTTCTTTCAAAACCGGTGCCGGCCGGCGGCGGCGGCGCCCGTTTGTTTAGCTCAGATTTTATATTTCTTGTGCTAATATTATTTCGAATAGCAGATTTTGTGATATTTTGCATCAGCTGCAAATAAATCTGCATAAAACTATAATCGGCCTTGTATTTCAATATCTTCTCTTAAAGTCGCAGCATCAATTTTTTTTTCTAGTTTTAGCACCCGTTCCTGTCCAAATTGCAACTACAGGGTTTCTCTTTAATGTGCCTGATTTACCACAAATCAAACATTTTTTTTATATATATAACTTATCTTTTGGTTTTTGAATACTGCATGAAGACCCATCACTTGCATCTCGCTATTGGCATTTATAATGTTATTTTTCCTACAAAACGATTGTCTGCAAGAAATATGAAACGGGCATTTAAATCATTCTTTAATTCTAAAATTGTTTTCAAAATATTGTCATTTCTTTCATTTGCACATTTTAAAATTGTTTGAAAGCCAGAAACAGTTGGTTTTTTCACCATTACATTTTCAATACTCTCAGTTTCTAGACAAAATAAACGCGCCTTACGCTTCATTTTTGAAATATTATATATTCAAAAATACTTCAACACTGTTTATCTACAATACAAATATAGGCATATATAATATTGCCTTTCAACTAAATAAAATATGACTGTACCTACCAATCGATTAATTTTTTCATTATCTATCAAAAAAAGTGAGTATTATTTAGATAGGTATATTTTTATGAAGGCTTTTAAAAAAAATGCAAACTAACTAGTACAAACCCGCAAACAAGAGACCGGTAGTTTAAAACTGCTTCGCACGTAATAAAAAAAAAACTAACTAACCAGTGCAAACTATATATCCCAACCGACAAACAGGTACCTTATTAAAAACGACTTCACAAGTGGCTTAAAAGAAAATTGCAAACTAACTCGAACTACCCGCAACCGAGCTATCGGTAATTTAAAACCGAGTTGCTTAAGTATAAAAAACATAAAAAAACATGTGCTAATCTGCAACTGTCAAATAATCTATGATAAAAAGCAACATTATTCATTAAGTTAAAAAAAAATTAAGAGGAACCGAGAACTACCACGCAATCGACAAACCGTTTGGCAACACTGTAATTAATCTGTCAATTATCAACATCTGCCATTGCATATTACCAGCGACAAAAAGGCAAAAAAAAATATACTAAATTTAAATTAAAATAATTAAATCTTGGGTACCTGGCGGGTACAACGTCAACGATCGCCACGGAAAAAAACCGCTGTCTAGCTGCCGCAGAGGCACGCGCTTTGACGTTTAAAAGCCGCTACCGGTTTTATTTTTAAAAATAGACCACATATTAATCGAGATAAAATGAAGTCCATTAAATTGCGTAGTTTTTAAAGTAAAAAAAATGAAATAGCTCCTTGCATAAGAAAGTTATGATAAAGTGAGTTTAAAAAATATTGGCAAATTGTTGTCTTTTTTTAAATATTACTGTTTTTTTTTATATAGTTTACAACTTTTTTTTAATCAAATATAAACCAAAAGAAAGAAAATTGAATGAGGAATAAAACTTGAAAAAAAAATGTTGTTCTACCTTCTTTAGAAAAAAAGTTATGAGTGTTCAAAGTAAAAAAATAAAAATCCGTTTTTTTTTTAGTTTTTTGCCTATATCTTTGGTCTCGACCAATGGAGAGAGTCGTCAATTTTCATTTTCTATGTAAAAAACATGCTTTTTTAAATGGTGAAGGTCCCATTTGGTTATACCTCAGTTTTTTTAGCTCCGAAAGTAGAAGGCTTTTCGCGCTCCATCCGACGGACTATAAACTACCGAGGTCCACCTCGTCATCAACCGGCAAACAAACTGAGAGAGGCGCCAGTCCTGCAAAATGGTTACCGCTCAGTACAGATTCAAGCAACAGCCCAAGCAATGTGGGAGAAAGAATCGTTAAGCACTACGCAGGTCAGTGCGGGTAGATTAAAATATCTCCTACGTAAGTGGGAACTTCTCGTTAGATACAATATTGCATTGCGTTGGTTTTAAGATACCTTTTATCTCTTTACCCCAACACACATTTAAAAAAGGGTTCGATTCAAACAATCTACGCGCACCTCTATACGCCACGTAGAAAATGCAATTGAAGATGTTATTTCTAAATACCCACGAGAAAGTGTCTCAGAAAACGAAAGTAGTCCAGATGTCCTAAGTAATCTACAGTGGAACCCTGTTGACGGTTCCTCTTTTAAGAATTTTGATTTTGATAGGAATGATAAAGGAATTAAAGCTAATATGTATGAAGAATATATCAGTAAAGAGCCCTATGATTTTTTTAAGTTGTTTGTATGTGACGAAATAATCACGCTTATGGTCAACGAACCAAATCTCTATGCTGAGCAGTGTTTAGCAAAAGAAGGTCTAAAGGTAAAATCGCGCATCAAAAAGTGGACCCCAACTGACATTTTGGAAATGGAACGGTTTCTTGGGATATGGTTATGGATGGGCTTGTTTAGATTGCCCACGATACGCTCATATTGAAAAAAATCAGCATTATATAAAAATGAAATCAGCCAGCTTATGCCCAGAAATCGATTTGAATTGTTGCTAAAGATGTGGCATTTTAGCAACAATAATGATAATGCTCTTGCAGACGATCGACTTAGAAACATCTCTCCGCTTCTTGAAAAACTTACAAAAAAATTAAAACAAGTGTCAACGCCTGGTAAAAAAGTCTGTATTGATGAGACAATGGTGTCATTTCGTGGGAGGCTACGATTTCGCCAGTACATTAAAAACAAGCGCCATAAATTTGGCATAAAACTTTATAAATTGTGTACGAAAAGTGGGTACACCAATAATGTTCGGGTTTATTGCGGTACAGATGCCGCAAACGGCGCCGGTGGTCATGCATCTTCAAATGTAGTATTTGCACCAATGGAACACCTTCTGGATTCTGGTCGAGTTCATTATACAGGTAATTACTATACAAGTGTCTCATTAGCCACTAAATTATTAGAACGCAAGACACACCTTGTTGGTACTCTCCGCAGCAACCGCAAATATAACCCAAAAGAAGTTGTGCTGAAAAAATTAAAACCTAACGAAATATACGCTAGAGAAAGTGACTCCGGAATAATGGTTATGAAATGGCGTGACAAACGAGATATGCTTATGCTAAGTACATTGCATAAAGATAACACAAAAGAAGTACCGCAAAGAGGGGGTTTAGTAGTCATAATACATCGATTTGTCTGACCAGGTCAAATCATATTCTCACTGCTTACGCAGAGGGACAAAGTGGTACAGGAAGCTTGCCACTGAATTACTATTAGGTTTCGCTGTCGTAAATGCTTTCTTGGTCTACAAGGAAGTTACCATCGAAAAATTATCCATAACCGAGTTCAAAGAAAAATTATGCCGCTCTTTATTATATATTGAAAACGCAGACATAGAACTTGAGCCCGAAGATAACGACGAAAATCATGCCTTGAAACTAACCGATCAAGATCGAGATGTGTCGTTTGCTACAAAAATTTGAAAAAAAGTGACGGCCGAAAAGTTGCAATAATGTAGGGTATGTAAAAAACATTATTGCGTTGAATGCTTTTTTACTGTACAGGGTGTCCAATTTTCGATGGTTTTACGGGGTCTCTCCTTTATTATTGTAGATAGAGAGTTGCGGTTTTCGCATTACTGTGTTACTTTTTTGTGAAACAAAAGGTACCGTGAACAGAAAGCCTATTTTATTTTTAAGATTTTTAAGGTGATTTTGAAAATATTGCATGCTTCGTATCTCAGCTATCTGATAAGTTATCGAAAAGGTCAAAACTTATATATCTTTTTCCGTAGAATCCAGTGCCGCCTTCAAAATGAGTATACGGGGGTCTGGTCAAAAAGTTATCGGGCCCTACTTTATTTTTTTAAATTGGACCCCCTATATATTTTTAGATGATTTGCTTAAGCTTTTTACACGCTTTTCAAAAATATATAACACTATATATTTATATTTAATATTAGGTTCAATATTTACATTTTTTATTTAAAACATACATTTTTTGCTAGTAGGCCATGGCGGATTAAAAATAATCAATGCAAATAATTGAAGCAAATGTCACTTTGTAAGTTTTATGTGGTTTATGTCAGAATAGCGAATTAGTATTATTATTATTTATAGTCATACATAGTTGTAGTTATTATTATTACTTATTATTTATCGTTTTGTGTTATTATAAACAACTTTTTTCATCATAGGTGACAACGCGGTTTTGGAAAATTATGAAAAGTACGACATGCTCGTAACTTACATTCAATGTAATGAAAACGCAGATGAGGCTCTGCAATTATATTTTAACAGGTAATAAAATAAATAATAACTTTACTTAAATCATGTAATCATATCCTCCTAGATATCCAGAAAGAAGGCAACCAGATAAAATAATTTTTTTCTACAGCCGCGCGCAAAATAACTAAATACTAAATTCAAATGAAATCGCAAAATCGACGAATGCCGTGGATCCTTATTTTGCGCTCTAGCGCGAACATGGAAAAGGAAATTCTCACTTTTTCAGTCTAGTGTGCTGAATGGTCATGGAAACCGAAGATAAATAAATGACAGTCGTGCGTTTGTTACAGTTTGTTGCTGACACTCCTGTTCTAAATATGCCCGAAGCCCGAACATAATATGTCAAAACTGACAGTCATTTGCAAATTTCAGAATAAGTATAGAGAAAAATGTGCATTTAATTTTTAAAAATTCGGCTGTAGAAAAAGTTCTGTGTGTTTTTCGAGCGCAAAGTAAGATTGCCGTTTTCGAAAGAATACTGCGCTCCGCTACGCGTCGCGCAGTAACATTCTTTCTTAAGCGGCAATCCGTTACTTTGCGCTCTAAATACACAAATAACTATTTACAAGATTAAGATCAAATTTAATCGAACACGGATCGTTTGTTAAACTCCGTCCTAAAAGCTACAACAAGAAAAACCGTGAGGTTGAGAAAATAAACGTTTTGGCTTCTGTTGAATCAAATCCAACTAGTTCTTGTAGACAAGCAGAAAATTCTGTTGGACTTGTTAAATCATGGGTTCAAACGATATTAAAAAAGCATAAATTTAAACCATATAAATATCATTTGGTACAAAATTTACATCCTGGTGACGCACAACTCCGAATAGAGTTTTGTAATTCGTATTTACAAATGTTGAACAGACAAAATAATTTCGAAAGGACCGTGATATGGTCGGATGAGACGCATTTTACCAGTGCTGGTATATTTAACCGGCATAATGCTAGATTTTGGTCGCAGGAAAATAACCATGTTGCATTTCCACGTGAACGGCAAGGCCGGTTTGGCTTTAATGTTTCCTGTTTTATTTTGAAACGTTGTATCGGAAATCACAGAAGATGTTCCTTTGGCGTGTCTTAACAACTTGCATTTGCAGCAAGACGGAGCCCCTGCTCATAATACGCAGATTGTCAAAACGTATCTTGATAATAACTTTCCAGAGCACTGGATTGGAACAAATGGACCTATAAGATGGGCACCAAGGTCACCGGATCTATCCGTTTTGGATTTTTTTTTATGGGGATACCTACAAAATGAAATTTATAAAATGCAATATCGAACAGTGCAAGGGTTAAAAATGCTACCGAAATGACTTCCAGATACTTACAAGCACGACCGTTTATTATTTTGAATGTTTTAAGGCGCATACGTACTATGTGTGAAACGTGTGTGAGATACAATGGAATTTGAACAGTATTTATAAACATTACAAAAAATGATTTTTTCTTCAAAAGTCAGTAAATCCGTCATTACTCGACTGTGTAGGCGGCAGTGAAGTTTCATTTTTCCTCCGCCGGAGCTTTACTTTTCACTTTTCCGCCGGCGGAGGTAAAAGTGTTATCATAGCAACATAGATACAATACAAACAAACATCAAAATAAGCGTCAACAACTCAAGAGTTATTAAACTAAAATTTGTATTTATCACTCAATGTGTGACTGCATTTCTAAAAATCACTAATTTAGGAACAAATTGGTTATTATTTAATCGAACTTACTCAATAACTGCTTATCAATACGGAATTAAAACGCAATCGCAGACGCAATTTTAAAAATATAATTATTGTTGACAGTGTCCACTGACAGCCTTATGTTACATTACTATAGCAACAACCTGAGCCTATTCACCGACACCGTACCGGTCTAAGCCGTCTTGCGAACCCACTTATCTTTAATAATAATTATTATTACTATTAAAAAGAGACTTTTTGCATTAATTTGTCGACATTTGAAGAAAAAACAGCATATGTTATTTGGAGGAAAAGTTACTTTTCAAGGCTTGCTCTCTGTTACCAGCCTCACTCCGTTCGGCTGTTAAACACGAGCGCGCCATGAAAAGTAGTACTTTTCCTCCATATAAAATAATATACTATTTCTTAACTTGATTTTATTGTGATTTTCGTAACATGCGGTTACACTTAACATCTTAGGAGAATGTCAAAAAACCAAGAGCTAGGTAGGTATTAGGTACTTCTTATCAGAGACATTGTCTCTGTTTCAGTTCTTATATGAAAGGTTAAGACACAGGCTCAGGACACAGGTTTAAGACTTAAGATTAAAAATGCGCTGCCAGAGTTGCCACGTAGCGTAGCCGTGTGGGCCGTCGATGTGGTAACAAGGCGTTTGGTGTATAAAATACCCAGGTTTTGTCGTTGTCGAAAGCAAAGAGAGTTGTCCCAGTTGGCTTTTTGGACAGAAATGAAGGTGGTATTTCCCTTTTATTCTTTCTAAGAGTTCCAATCATGGTCAGTTAATGTTCTTTCAACATATTTGAAAATAATGATACTGAGCTGAACCAACTGTCAACAGTAATATTGCAATTTGTACCTCTTATTGGTTCAAACAACTTACGAACGCAATATTCTGGTACAGATTCGTTCTCAGTTTGAACCTTGCCACAGTATGGTATAGCATTTAACATGTAACTTGTACGTGCGTCATTAAGCATAATACTTTTTAGTCCGTACTTATCAGGTTTTGAAGCCATATACACTCGGAAGAAGCATTTCCCCTATAACCCTTTAGTTGTTCGTTTATCCTCCTCGGACCCAAGAGCCAATTAGCGGTAATTTATAAATATATAATAGTTGTTTTGGGTTCCAATGAGCCTGGTAAGACACAACCATAGAATTTTTTTGTCAAAAAAAATAAATTTTTGCTTTTACGTCAGGTGTCGTATATGATACCTTGGATCTGGGTCTAGACAAAAATATATGTACAACAAAAAAAATGCAACTTAAAAAAAATATTTTTTGAATATTAACAAAGGTAACTTAATGCTATATAACTAGAAATTATTAATTTATTTATGGAATAACGAAAAACAATTTCTATTTACGCTGCACCATAGAAAAATATTGCAAGCAGTACATCTTGTAAAGGTTAACATTTTGCATCCTGGAAAACGGCATTTTGACCGGCTTTTTTGTTTGTCGGTCATTAATGCAGGTAAATGTAAAGCATTTTGCAGCCTAAATCCTCTTGCGGGTATAGCCTCTACAACTCTGTCTTTTTTAATGAACAACGCCTTCGTCTGATGATGTTTCATTATTCTCATCCTCAGCGCTGTAAAGAAGCGCTTTTCCAATGGAAAGTTTGAAATCCATGTAGTCCATGATGTGTTTTGTTTTTTTTTTCTACATACGCTGCAAAGGCATCTTGGCGATATACCAGCCAAGAAGCAGCAACAGCAAAATAAAAAAAAATGGAAAATGCAACGAATTGTCAATTTTTTGTCCTTGAGTTCTATTCCTTAACAACATTCGGCTTTGGAATCTGTAAGTATTTGTGTTTCACTTTTGACCACCTTTTACATTCTCCCAGGGTTAGATGACGCAATTTGTACTGGCCTTGAGTCAAACCATTTTACTAAAACCACCTTATCATCTCTTATTAATTGACCCGATGATCCTCTGCCTTGTTTCTTCAGAACACTGTCCGACTCCCCCCTTTGGGGACTCTGTTGGACATTAGAGCAGTCAGTGATCGTAATAACATACAATCTATTAGGGGTACAGACGTAAAAAAAACCTATCTGTAAAAACAGAAACCCCCATTGGAAGTGTATCGGCGAGTTTTAAAACATATCTTCCACCTACATCAAGTTTATTTGGCGTTTCTACAAATTTAGTATCTACTGACGTACATTTCCCTTCGTACATCAAAAAATCTACACAAACTTTGAGGCCTACAGGATTCGGCTTACCCCTTACGAATTGTCGCATTCGAACCTGACCGTGAAAAGGCACCATCTGCTTATCTATTGAAACATTTTCTGTCCTGATGTTTGAACGACAAGCTCTCTGAATTTTATCTAACATCGGCCTTATCTCCCAGAACCTATCTAGATCCCTTACTTCTGTACGAACCATGTCATCATCAACAAGCTTTAGGCGCGATCTCAGCTTAAAAAATCAATTTCGTGAAATATTGTCAGAAATTATGGGTACTCTCGTTTGTACACCCCAGTACATCCTAATGCGTGGTAAGTTGTAAATGCCCATTAGAACCTAACATGCAAAGAACCTTTTCATTTCTGCAGGAAAAGATTCCAAGGATATTCCGCTTATTTGGCTTCCCCCATGTTACTGAACAAGGAAATATTTCCAAAAAAATCATCATCAAGGTACTTACAAAAATATTCCATTGGTTGTTTGACAGTTCCGGTAGTTTCTACTTGAACGAATTCTCTCACTACTATTGAATGAAACTCGTCATTATAATGTCGATATCTAGTACGAGCATTATCCCTTGTTACTAAATTTATCAACGGCTCTTCATCAGAAGTATCGAAATCGTCATCCTGTTGAAACACATCAGGTTGTTGGAAAAGCTCATCATCATCGTCATCGGATTCTCTTCAGAGTTATTCAAATCAAGGTTGTCTGCCAATTCTTGTAGTTCTTCGGCAGTAAAAGACCCTAGAAATAATATTGAGTAAGTTCAAAACTATTTTGAGTTTTTAGCCTGTTTTGTATTCGTTAGATCCAAGGTATCACCTAAGATACCTAATCTCCACTAAATAAAATTCGGGACACGATAACTAATAAAATACATGTTATTTTACACCCTTAACACGGTGAAAATAACTTACTTCTGTTTTTGTTGGAAGCCATTTTACCGGACACGACACGTGCAACTGCGGCCTTGACGTATTTATATAGAAAGAAAAATAAAGATGAAGGGTGTTGTAAGGTGTAAACTGGACTTGCACGAGGATATAGTATGTGAGACGCGAAATAAAGCGCAACAACCGAGGTCTCACCGGTGATACCCGGGGTCCGAGAAGTGCAATATTCGTACGGTGTGTACTAATTTTTGCAATTGGTAATAAAACTTTCCCAAATTTCCCTAATTGCCGCCAGTTTATCACTATTTTGTCGCTGCATTCTAGTTGTCTTGTCATCAAAACGGATACAAGAAAGTAAAAAGTTGAAGCGATTAAGTGACATTGTGACAAATTTGTATGTGCATCTCGCATTACTCCCGCTTTGTATAGTAAACCTATAAAAGCCTTTAGTTCAATAAGATCAACACTTCTATGATATGACTGCTGCTGATGCGGAGCTAATAATGAAATCTTCCTATCGATTTCCTCATTAGTGTGAGTAACAATCTTAGACAAAATTTGGTTATCCATGACAAACCCACGCTTCAAGAAAAGTTCTGGCATTCCTAACATCTCCTTTGACCCCTGGCAAGTGCAAAACTATATTTTTTCTTTGCAAGCGTCCCCTTTTTTCACGTACTTCAGTACAACAACGATAATTGTTTTTGCCTAAAATGGAAAACAAATACTTATATATAAAAAAGAACATAACTAGCGAATCTATGAAATTACCTTTAAGAGTTCGTTTCTGACTTAAACCACTTGGTAAATCTTCAACATAATTGTCATCTTCGCCCTCAACTTCATTTTCCATCTTTTCGCATGCACTTTGTTCTGACTCAGAGTCACTTTGAGTAACAATGTAGTCAGAATCAGAGTCTGATTCAGGGTCTCCAACAGGTTCTTCCTCCTCACTTTCACGTAAAATATTCTCCAATTCACACTGTAGCTCTATCCGATTCAGAGAACGGTGTAACTCCCAATCAGACATTTTATTTTTTGAAATAAACAATAAAATAACAAAATTGTTCACTTAAAATATCCACCTTTAAATAACACACTGGGGTCAGTTAGACCCGAAACTAACTTCGCACGCTCACGGCTCCACAGTTCCGAACAAAGTAACACATCGGACTGCATGTGCGGGTCCCTATTAAGGTCAAGTAACTTTACGTGGATGCGCTAAGATATATTATCCAAACTAAAAAAGTAGTGCACATTTAAAACAACGTCAGGGTCTCACAGATCCCAGTGTGGTAATTAAGGGTTAAAATTAGTTATTGAAAGGGTGCGGAGTGCATGGCGGTGAGAACTGAATCGATCGACGTGATCGTGGTGGTCAAATTTTCGTTAAATCGTGCTCAATTGCTCACGTTTCACGTTCAGGGTAAACAAATACAAGGAAATAATTAACAAAAATGGTGCATAATAATTGCATAATTCAAACTATCAAGTATTTTAGAGGATTTAGGTACCTAGGTAGGTGCTGGGTTATATGCGTTTCGCCCTTTTATAATTTTTTTAAATATTTTTCTTTAAGAAAAGATGCAAAATTCAAATTATTTAACATTTTTTATGCAAAAGGCGCCGCGGGCTGCCCACTCCGGGTCTGTTATCCAGTTCTACACCTCCAAAAATTTTCTACTTTTTAATGTTGCGATTTGATGAATCATTGGATGAGGAGTGTCAAATTGGTGGTCGGTTATGAACTTCAATAATGAATCATTCGGTATCAAACGTCATTGCTACAAAATTAACAAACGCAAAAAAAAGAAAAAAGGCACACGAAGCACGTCCGTTTTTAAAACGCGGCTTGTGACAACTGATTGCCGAGTGTGACAACGTTCTAAATATTAGTATACATTTTCACAAGTAGCAACCAATCACGCCACCAGCACGTTCGGGCAGCCAGAGTGACATCACAACGGAGATCTCGCCGGTTGCCCGATTTAACTAGTTGCGCGATATATGGACAGCGAAGTGTGGTAAGCTCCATATTAAAGCTTGCAATTGACTTGGTCGCGCAACCAATTGCGCCCAGTGTGGTATAGTACTAAGTTTGCGCCAAGAAAACCTTCCATTGAGCCGCATCCAGAGAGGAGAGCATCCCACAGAAAGCAACACTGCCACGTCTTTAAGAGTTTTCTTGTCAACTGCACAGGTTCAAATAAGAAGCGGCAATACAGCGATAACTTGTAGGACAATACTGGATAGCGGTTGTCAAAGTAACTTTATTGAAGAGAGTATGTGTAGGAAATTAGAACTTGAGTCTACTAACGTAAACCATTTAGTCAAGAGACGGAGTCAAATATTATCTATCATTGATAAATAAGTTGAGATTGTAAAGATGTCTCACGTTTCAGATTTTAGGATTAACTTAACTCGTTTTGTTTTGCGAAAAATTACGGGTAAATTCATGTGATTAGTGTTAATAAAACATATTGAACTTGCCTGAAAACATTAAGTTACCCGACCTGAATTTTAACAGCCGTGCTCAGATTGATATGTTATTAGGATCGCATGATTTTTGGGCAGTGTTGTGTTCGAAAGCAACCTGTTTGGAAAAAATATGTCTGTTTTGCAAAATAACCTATTAAGCTGAATATTTGCCAGGAAATAATTGCCATAGTATTTCGAAAGTTTCTGTTATTAATTGATAGAAGTTCCCTTGAAAATAAGCTTATACAATTTCAAGAAAAATTGCCTTGAATAGGTTAGAACGCCTCGAAAGGCGATTGTCAAAAATGTTTATGTTAGAATTCAACAGTGTGCAGACGTGTCGAAAATGTATCGACAAATTTTGATATCAGAAGATGAAAGAATGTTTCAGAGAATTTTCTGACGTTCGGAGCTGGCAAATCGTTTAGAATGTTTCGAATTACAGACGGTTTCAATCGCTACTGCTTCTGCTCTGGTTGAATTAGCTAAAATAAATGAGAATTTTTTCTATGACTTGTACAAGTATAAGGACAGACTTTTATATGAATGACTTATTGACAGGTTCTGACTGTGAACAAGAGGTATTAAAGGTTCAAAGTGACATTTCTGAAATGAAAGTGGAAGTGTTGGATTCCAGCTCAGAAAATGGTTGTGTAATAAAGCTAGTATTTTGGAAAAATTTTAAGTCAATAATCAAGTAGAAATAAGTGTTTTGGTTATAAGAGATCAGCATAACAAAACTTCAGGAATTATTTGAAACTCTAGGCAAGATTTAATTCAATATCTTATTAAAGAATTTCCAATTTCAGAAAAATTGACAAAAAGGACAATTTTATCTATTACTTGTCAAATAGTTCACCCTTTAGGGTTATTAATTCCCATAATTGTAGTAGCTAAACGTGACTAACCTAAAAAATATTTTTTGCCGGCGGTAGTGCCTACTGCTACTGATAAGTATTAATAAGAATAATAAATCGATATTTGAAAAATCGGTAGTTACAGTTTTTTATGAATTTCCTCGGACTAAGAGACATGTAACCAATTTTGTTTAGATATTGTTTGTTTTTAGGATCTATCGACGCTCTTGGCTGAAATGGATCCAGTGGAGCCGTTTAATTTCCTTGACGATATTGGAATTAGTGACAAACAAGCCCTTGATTCAGATATTGGTGGAGACAGTGATGTCGAGGATGGGAAAAGTTTCCATGTGGTACAGCCAATTCCATCAACTTCTGCCGGCACCTCAACTGCTGAGAATCGTTATCCCCAGCAAAAAAAGAGAAGTATTTCTTACGTAATTTCTTCCAATAACGGTTCTGACTACGATTCAGATGAAGCGTAGTAGATCCCTCATTTGTCTGGGCCGAAACAAAATGCTAAATTTGCAACCAGATATTTTTAGTGAAGTAGGTGAAAACAGTCCAGCTGTTATTAATGAGGCTCTAAAGAAAGTGAAAAATGTCCAGTTTTCTAAAGAATTTGGTACAAAATTAAAAGATTTAGATTACAATTTACCTTTTGAAATTATTAATAGTTTTTTTGATGAGAACTTGGAAAACTTAATCATCGAAGAATCAAATAAATACGCACGTCCAAAAAATAACACCCTTGATCTCACAAGGGAGAAGCTAAGAGCGTTTTTTAGGGTGTCTCGTTGTCATGGGATTTCACAAGTTACCAAGTATAAGGATGTACTGGTCGTCTGATTCCAATTTGCGTGTCGATTGTGTTTCAAATGTGATGTCCCTGAAACGCTTTTAAAAAATTCTTAGGTATATTCATGTGAATGATAATACAAAAATGCCGAGAAATTGCGAGGAAAACTTTGACAAACCCTTCAAAATACGGCCAGTTATAAATGCTGAGAAGTTTCAAAGTGCTTTCAACCCTGACCGTAATCTTGTCATCGACGAAAGTATGGTTGGTTTCAAAGGAAGGACATCTTTGAAACAGTACATGCCAGTGAAACCAACAAAAAGGGGATTCAAAATTTGGTGCCTGGCTTGTAGTAAGACAGGATATCTTTTAAAATTTAGCGTTTATGAAGGAAAGTCATCAACTGAAGAGATAGGTACCTTAGCAGAACGAGTAGTCTTGGAACTTTCTAAACCATATGCTGGTCAGGGGTATTGTATATTTTGACAACTTTTTCAGCACAATACCTGTGCTTCATGAACTTGAAACTCGAAACTTATTTGCTTGGGGAACATTTAGAATGAATCGGAAACATTCTCCCAAAGAATTATATATTTATGCCAATAAGATGAAACTGGGTGAATTTAGATATGCGATGACTGGAGATGTTTCATTGGTTCTCTGGAAAGATCGAGGACAAAAACCTGTATCTATAATTAGTTCGATGCATAACCCGAGAGCTAAGACTACTGTAAAACGTACTAATCGTGAAGGCGTCAAAGAAGATATCCCGTGTCCCAAATCAGGATTTGATTACAATGCTTACATGAGCGGAGTAGATCACTTCGATCAGTTGTTGCAGTGCTATTCTGTTTCCCAAACATCGAGAAGATGGTGGCTGAAACTTTTTTACCACTTTATAGATTGCACCATAGTAAATTCGTTTATATTATTCAATCTCCAGAGAACAAACAGTCAACAAAAAACCGTGCCTCAAATTCAGTTCCGCAGCACTCTAGCAAATTAGTTAATTTCCAATTTTTGCAGTAGAAAAGATAAAGGTAGAAATACATCGGTAACCAGAAGCAACAAACAAAAGAAACTTAGTGGCAGTGTAGAATTCATTTTTGTTTTTCGACGTTGGAGATCATTTACCGAAAAAGGGAAGCCGAAGAAGATGTGCCTATTGCAGTACACGGAAAGATCAGGAAAGAACAAGCACTTATTGTAACAAATGTAATGTAGGTTTGTGTTTCCTGTTTTGAACAATTTCATAAAAATAAATAATTTTTAAAAAGTGGTACAGATATGTACCACAGATATAAATAGAATTTAAATCTCTTAAATGATCTGTGGTACACATATGTACCACCCTGTGTTTTTTTTCTAACAGAAATTTATATTTTATCCTTTAAACAGTTCCTAGATAGCCAGTGACCATATGACCATGCCATGACTGGCAGGGACGTCAAACTGGTGAGAGCAGTTTGATTACGGGGAGTGACGCCACCGCCATTCCGAGTTGCCACGGGATGTGGCACATCAAATCCCATCGTCCTCCTCCAGGCTGGAGAACACCGAAGTACAAAGTCTGGAACTGATCGATGACAGTTTGTGACAAGAGGGGCTGCATTGTATTAGCTGCAGGGACGTCAAACTGGTGAGAGCAGTTTGATTACGGAGAGTGACGCCCCGGCCATTCCGAGTTGCCACGGGATGTGGCACATCAAATCCCATCGTCCTCCTCCAGGCTGGAGAACACCGAAGTACAAAGTCTGGAGCTGATCAATGACAGTTTGTGACAAGAGGGGCTGCATTGTATTAGCTGGCAGAGACGTCAAACTTGTGAGAGCAGTTTGATTACGGGGAGTGACGCCCCGGCCATTCCGAGTTGCCACGGGATGTGGCACATTAAATCCCATCGTCCTTCTCCAGGCTGGAGAACACCGAAGTACAAAGTCTGGAGCTGATCAATGACAGTTTGTGACAAGAGGGGCTGCATTGTATTAGCTGGCAGGGACGTCAAACTGGTGAGAGCAGTTTGATTACGGGGAGTGACGCCCCCGCCATTCCGAGTTGCCACGGGATGTGGCACATCAAATCCCATCGTCCTCCTCCAGGCTGGAGAACACCGAAGTACAAAGTCTGGAGCTGATCAATGACAGTTTGTGACAAGAGGGGCTGCATTGTATTAGCTGGCAGGGACGTCAAACTGGTGAGAGCAGTTTGATTACGGGGAGTGACGCCCCCGCCATTCCGAGTTGCCACGGGATGTGGCCCATCAAATCCCATCGTCCTCCTCCAGGCTGGAGAACACCGAATTACAAAGTCTGGAGCTGATCAATGACAGTTTGTGACAAGAGGGGCTGCATTGTATTAGCTGGCAGGGACGTCAAACTGGTGAGAGCAGTTTGATTACGGGGAGTGACGCCCCCGCCATTCCGAGTTGCCACGGGATGTGGCACATCAAATCCCATCGTCCTCCTCCAGGCTGGAGAACACCGAAGTACAAAGTCTGGAGCTGATCAATGACAGTTTGTGACAAGAGGGGCTGCATTGTATTAGCTGGCAGGAACGTCAAACTGGTGAGGGCAGTTTGATTACGGGGAGTGACGCCCCCGCCATTCCGAGTTG
>MU187407.1:0-19051 GCA_016904865.1 Pissodes strobi | reverse complement strand
TGCTTGGTTATGAATAAGCTAAAAGAGCTGAAAACATCACTTTCTAGAGCTGAAAATATACCATCCACTCCCGTATTAATGCATACCCATCACCAAACCCCTGCTAATCTCAACCAACCATTATCAATATCAATCCATTCACCGCACATGCCAGTGCATATGCAGAAAACACCCACACATGCTCCTTTCATTTTACCTACACATACTCCTAATCTCAATCAGCAACTATCCGTATCAAGTGTAAGTCAGCCACAGCACACCATGCATAACCCTTCACAGATATTACAGCAACAATATTCTTATACCAACCTATTCTCACTAGAGCAGGAAAGTCAAATAGATCGATCATATTCGTGGGTGTCGTCACCACCAAACAGCCTCTCCCAATATTCATCATATACCTCTCCTAATGACCAGAATATGACTGAATAAAAATTAAGATTTGGATGGATATACTTTTTGGTAATGTTTTATAAAGGTTGTCAGTTTGAAAATCTTCACCTCCCCTTACATCAAAGCGTGTTTCTTTAAAAAAAAGTCGCAAACCGTTAATTTTGTTATTCAGAGGAACTATTTTTATGTAAAAGTCACTATACGGTATTTCAACCCCCAACCCATCAGAACGACCCCCTTTAATATCTTAAATGGCAATAGGAGTTAAGTGATACCTCATTTTGGAGATTATATTGAATACTTTATGATCCCAGAATATTGCATCTCTCACTTCAATAGCTCTTGAGATTTTGAGAGCTGAAAATTGATTTATTTGCACTTTTGACCTCGGATACGGTTTAAGATAGAAAGAAATAGTTACTACTTTCCTATCTTAACTTTTTTAGGGCTATACTAATAAAATAAAATAATACTGACAGAATCAAAAGAATTTTTTTTGACAGCTTACAATAATAATTTATTTTATTGGTAAACAGCCTTAAAAAAGTTGAAGACAGGAAAGTGTAAACCTATTCTTTCTATCTTAATCCTTTTGGGTTTTATACAAAGTCAAAGATGCAAATATAGCAATTTTCAACTGTCAATATCTAGAAATGATTCTTTCTTTGTTTATTATTTTATTTCATAATGTTAGGTATTAGTTCACTTTTACTGTTACATATTCATTATAAAACAATTCAAATGATTTGTATGAGTTGAGATGAAATAAAATGTTGACAAACTAACAAAAATTATTTACCTTAATGTTACAGCCAACATCTCTACTGGGTTAACTGCAAGTCGCATAACTGTATTTTCACCTTTTATTTTCTCTTCCAATTTATTAGATAGTTCGTTGAATGACCGAATAATCATTCTAAAATAGTTAGAGAATTTTAATGGATCTTCTTGTAGATCACTAAATAACGTCACAAAAGCTCCTTTCAGAAGTCTAGCACTGACGAGAGGATGTACCCAATATTTTCTTTTTGAGTTTTTATACAAATAATGGTAGGTTAAATACCCTACTGCAACACGTCTTGATACATCCATGCTTAACGAATGAAAGTCCGTTGAACGCGATTTCTCTCAAATAAACTTGCTCGTGTGCACTGTAAGACGGCGTTCTTGCGGCGGTCTCACCGCGAGAACGCCGCGATAACATCGCGAACCAAATCGCCGGTGTGCATCGAGCCTATGAGTTGGTTTTAAAAGATCAACTTCAAGCATTTTTCTACAAGAATAATTTGCTATCACCATTTCAATTCGGCTTTACGTTAAATCAAAGCACAGAAATAGCACTATGTGAATTTCAGCGTATCATTGTTGATTCTCTTGACAAAAGGTTGTCGGTGCTGGGGATGTTTATCGACTATTCTCGAGCCTTTGATGTGGTTGACCATGAACTACTGCTTTATAAACTTTTCCGGTACGGTGTACGGGGTAAACCCCTAAATTATATAAGGTCATATTTATATAATAGAGGTCAGCGGGTTTTGTTGAATCAGACTCGAAGTAACTGTAGAGTTGTTGAAAAGGGTGTGCCTCAAGGGTCCATTTTGGGTCCTTTTTTTTCTTGACTTTTGTCAATGATTTGATAAATTATGTTATGAATACAGCTGAGAATGTCTTTGTAATTTCATATGCGGACGATACTAATGTTTTGTTGGTAAACAAAAATAAGGCACTTCTAAAATCACTTGCTGAAGATGTGTATACACGAATACTTTTATGGTCGGAAAAAAATAAACTTAACCTAAATAAGAGTAAAACCTAGATGGTGCACTTTTCGCTAAAATCAAGTGACATGGATCTTGAATTATTTGAGAAGTCCGATAATCATGTTAAGCTCGCTAATGAAACCAAGCTATTGGGGGTTATTTTCGATAGTAATTTAAGATGGTCTTCACAAATCGAGCTACTTTGCTCAAAAATACGTAGCAGTTGTTTTGCGCTCAAATTTATATCAATGCATTGCAGTAGGGAAACACTTTTAACTCTTTACCATGCGAATATTCATTCCAGGATTAAGTACGGAATATTAAATTGGGGAACGTGTGCAAGTGTCAATAGAGTTTCCGTTTTGCAGAAGTCTTTAAAAGTTTAAAAATTTTAACAGTCACTGGTGTCTATATATACGAAGTATGTTGCTTTGTTTACAAAAATAAAATTTCTTTTCAAGACGTTAGGTCTGCCCATAACTATGACACCAGGTTAAAATCTCTTTTACTTCCTAGTAATCATCGATCTGCGGAATTCCAAAAATATATCTATTTTACAGGGTGTAAGTTTTTTAATCGATTAAGTGACGATATTAGAGAGGCTGTTAGCCTCAGTATTTTTAATAGTCGTTTAAGGGAATTTCTCTTGGAAAAAAATATGTATAGCGTTCGGGAATTTTTCTAAAATATACTTGCTATGTATTGTACTGTGTTAATTTTAAGTTGTTTCTGTAACTTTACTTTTTATTATATTATTTTTATGCTGACCTTTTCTTCTATTATTGTTTGTACTTTTTAATTGAAGAAATAAATTATTTGAATTTGAATTTACCAGCGAAGATAAAAGCTACATCCAAAAAATGCCGACATAATCATCTTCGCGATATGCATTTTACATAATTTTATCATAGATTGTCCAGAAAATATAAATATTTCCACAGAATCCCATATTGTAACAAGAAATTTGACAAATATTCTGAAATAAGGTGGTAGTACCTCTACTTCTGCATTAAAATTACTTTTCTTCCGAAAGCGGGCGTATTGAATGGCAGGGCAGGATTTTTTCAGTGTAATATCCTATTCATTATATATGTAAATAGAAATAAAGTTAAACTTAACTGTTTGTTCTAATTGTTCACCTATTTTTGTCCAAATTGCTTCTTTTCCGTTGCTGTCACTATACTTATTATGTGACATATCGTACAGTTCGGGATAATCACGAACAAGTTCAATCAATTTTTCATTAGCCATTTTGATATTTAAAAACAGATCCTCAAACTTCGCCGAAACTGTTGCAAAACTGAAATAAACTATTTCACACTATCAATCAAGTACTCGTCACCGACAGGCACAGACACGAAAAATATTCTTTCCAAGGAATTCGGTCCGTTCCGTTGTTGTCTGTAGGTGTCGTTGCCGCGTTAACGTCGAGAGTATAAGGACCCAAACAAGCTTGTTGACTTTGAAGATGAAGAAGAGTTTTTGAGAACCCTCATAAAACATGTGGAAATTAGAAATATCCAAAAAACTCCAACAAAAAAAAAACGAAAGATCCCTTAGATAAAAATCAGTTGGCTTCTTCGAAAAATGCTGGAACAGCTTCCCATGCAAAAACATTGTTTCTGAAATGATAAATAGTTGGGCTACTCCAGAATATCCCTCAATATTTTTGTTCTGAATATTGCACAGTGTGCTCAGACTATAACGACGACCTTGATCCTTGCTACAAACTAGCTGTCGTATCAAAACTTAAGGAGGCAAGGGTCTCAAAGAATGTTAGTGTTGTCGATTTAACACCTAATATCCATCTCGATTACATGCTGCATGCAAGTGGACAAAAAATGGTGGCTGCAACAGGTTTTCTAGATATTCTCCATAAGACTTTAAAGGATGGAAACTGTCATCCGTTGGATGTTGAACCAATATCAAAAATAATAAATGTATTAACATCAATGTATTCATTGGATCTCGAACAACATGACCACATCGAAACCCTGGACATGCATTTGAAAGAGATAATAAACATATCATACACTTGTAGCGATAATAAAAGGTTTATGATTCTTATTTTTTTTGGATTATACTTGTCGCGTATGTAATTACAGTATCGGCAACGCCGGCTAGCCCTGTTGTTTCTGTACTTCGCCGCGAGAGCCGATATATCGCCCTCCAACCTTCGCGGGGTGCGCAGGTGTGCAAAAAAAGCAGCCATTACTTAATCTATAGCTTAAGAGAGCACTTCATCAAGCTAAGAACCTCCTTTTGTTAGTTATAAAAGGGCTCTCTATTTTAGCAATGTTTATTTTCTGTTAAATTCAACCTAAGTTGTTATGTGTATCTTAACCAAATAAATGCCAAGTTCAACCATATAAACCAGTGTACCTTATTGATATGGTGGCAGTGATCCGTTCATCGCTTTCAAAAACAAAAAATTCAGACGAGAACATCGCAAGCCCGACATAATTGGACCTTCGACCCGTATGGTTTATGGAAGGAATGGTTTTGGTTTTGGATTAAAGCACAAGGAAATTTGGGAGTCTTTTCCAGTTTTTTTACATGTTGGCAATAAAAGGGAGCTAATCTAAAAAAATTTGCGTATGTGCTCTATTTGTATGTTAAGGGGGTATAAACAGAATAATGCATGCAAGTTTTACATAGCCGTTAACGCAACGCACTTTGATAAGTTAAAGTTAATTGTTTTCTTTCGTTTAATGTTTGCGTAATGAAAATCCACTGTTTATCAGACCATAGCACACCCCTTTCCATATAATTAAATTTTGGCGCCAAAAGTGGCATCAGTTTATCAGGTCTTGTGATCCGTTAATCACATAATAACATTATTAACATTAACAACTAAGTTTCAAATTCGCTAGCTTTGTTTATCACTTCTTACGTGACATTTTGTTTCGCACTCTTTCTGCGTGTACGGTCGCGGTCGTATTAAATTTAATTTATCTATGCCTAGACAGTGTATCGGTGCATTGTCTTACTTTATTTATTTTTTTTTGCTGAACTTAGCGACGGTATTATGTTCCATCAAGAGTGCTCCGCACAGTGGCGTACTTTGTAAAATAGGATATAGGTATTATATTGTATTTTTGTACAGCGTTGAGGTTGAGACAGTTAAATTAAGCATGGGTGGTCATGATACTGAAGACAAACCGGAGGAGAGCACCGTTGCACGATTAGTTGCTAGTCGCGGTCAAATTAAAGCTAAATTAACAAGATTTAAAAAAATTATTAATGGAACTAATAACCATGCAAAAATTACTGAAATTTCAACACGAACGAAAAAAATTGAGACGATTATTGACGAATTCAATGATGTGCAGTCCGAATTAGAGTTTATAGATGAAACCGAGCTGGAATCTTCTAAAAGAACTAAATTTGAGGATGATTTTTAGGCAATTGTTTCCAAGGCAAGGGGATTGCTTAATAATCATTACAGTCAGGTACAACAAACAACATTCATGCCAGTTCTACAGGCACCTCAACAGCCTGCTATGCCAAACAATATTAAGTTGCCACCTATAGTATTACCCGAGTTTAACGGTTCTTCTGATAAACCATTGATCTTTCGGATATTATTACTTACAAGCGTCATAAGGGCGAAGCGGCTCAAATTATTGAGTCATTAGAAATCTCTGCCTCCAATTATACGTTAGCATGGAATCACCTTAGAGAGCGTTTTGAAAATAAAAAACTAATAATAAAAAGCCACGTTAAACAACTCTTTGAGTTGCAAAATGTGAACAAAGATTCTTTTACTTCTCTTAGGTCATTTTTGGATAATACGCAGAATCATTATAGAGCTTTAAAAAGTCTTAATGAGCCAATTGAGTCATGAAGCACTATTCTTGTACATCTTTTGTTAACTAAGGTTGATGTCAATACTAAAAATGAATGAGAAATCAAAACGATGGATGATATTTCGCCAGGCATAGAGTTTTTTTTTGGATTTCTGAGAAAGTGTTGTCAAATTCTTGGGTCCGTTGATACGAAATCAAATAATAATCAAAATAATACCTGCGTGGGTAATAAAAAACCATTTAATAAAAGTCAGGTTAACATTGCTGTCAAGTCCGATAACACCTTGGTTTGCATCTTTTGTAAGGGTAATCATTTAATATATTATTGTGAATAATTTCAAAAATTGTCTGTCTCTAATAGATTAAATAATATACAAAATTAAAAGCTTGCACCAATTGCCTACGTATGGGTCACATGGGTACTGGTTGCCGTTCCAATCCGCGTAGAATTTGTGGTAATAGGCATAACGGTCTTTTACACTTAGGTAATGCGCGGCCCAATAAACCAGGTTTACAAAACCAAAATAAAAATGTCGATAATAATGGGCACGGCACTGAAACTAACCCAAACATACGGTTGTATAGACTCTGGTACGCAGTGGCGGCTCGTCGGGGTGGGCAGGGTGGTCAGTGCCCACCCTATAAAAATGTAGTAAAATGTAAAATAAAAAAGAAAAAAATTTTTTTTTTCGTTCACAGTATTATATATTATTATAGAACAAATATAATTCAAAAACTTATATAAGTATTATATTATTAATCATTTAAAACTTCACCGAAAAACAGGAGCGGAAATCGCTGTCTATTATACCAAATAAATCGTATCTCCCTAGGCCAGTCGTATCGGCACTCGATATAGATCCAGTGCCGCCTTCTTAAGAATACGGTGCGGCGGCGGGACAAGCCCAAACGACCTGACCCACCGAAAGACAAACGCAATTGATATTTCTAATGAGAAAGACAAAGAGGGAGGAGTGGCGCGTGTATCTGAAGTACACCAACCATGTCATATCCAAGGCGCTCTAGGTAGCATCTTAAGAAATAATGACATAAATATTGTTTGTTTTTCCATATTTGACCATAATAAAAGCTGTCTTTCGGCCTATAATTTCTTTGTAATATGTCTAGGTTCTCGGTTTTATTAAGCAAAGCCAAAAATATTGTTTTTAACAATAAAATAAGGATATAAGGAATGAAAATTTGAAAATGTTTCTAAGGCGTTTAAATTCAAATGGAACCTCAGCTCTGCGGGCTAGCCCATCGGGCATATTCGGCTGCTCGGCTTTTTGTTGCCGTGGGATTGCATTGTTGACGATATTTTTTCAGTGCCTAAGTTTGAGATTGATTATTGATTGTATGCGAATTAAAATTAAGCGGATAATGGCAAGTTTTAGTGCAAGTGTCGAGCAACAGCCATGCTTCTTGCTGAACGGTATATTTACAGTTTAGTAAAGGTTGCAAGCACGAATGGAAAAGAAAATTGCAAATATGCTGATTAACATAGACCGCTGGATACTTTTGCTTTTTTTCCTGCAATTTGCATGCATATCGTAATATAACCAGTGGCAGTTATTCAGATGTAGTGATAAACTTCACCCTTCAGAAATATAAATATTAAAACCAAAAATGTACTAATATTTTTCAATTTATAATTTATATAGTATTTACGTTTAAACAAAGAAATACGGCATTTTATAATTTATAAACAGCTGGCACGAGCAGTTTTCTTCCGTTAACAAAAACTGCTGTATTAAAATAATCAAAAATAAACTATAGTAACTTTTTCTACGTTTAGTTGACTTGGGAATATCCCAATGGGAAATTTGTCAATAATGCTTGGTAACAAACTAAAATACGCAGCGTTAGCTCGTGAATGGCGTGTTTTTAACGATTACAATGACTTTTGGGTAAATATTGGGCGTGGCACCCCCAAAAATTTGCCTGCGGCCCTCATCTCTACACCTTTCACGAATTCTATTCCCCACTTCGTCTGCCCACCCATTACTGAACTCCACGAGCCGCCACTGCTGATACGGTTGTCGGTTGCCTCGATTAAAAATACGTTGGTTATTATCGAATTTGGTAGTTTTACAGTCCGCTTACCCTTTCGCGAAAATATTTTCAACCTGGGCGAGTCGTATAATATAGCCGTAAATAGGTTTCAAGCTTTAGAGCGAAAGTTAAATAAATTTCCCAATATAAAGGAAAAATACTTCGAACTTATTATAAATACTCTGAATACATAAGGTTAGGACACATGACTCGCACACACACCGCTCGTATCGCACACACACCGCTCTTCGAGCGCCATAGGATCTCCCTTTAGTGTGTGTGTGTGTGTGCCACTGCCATAAGAAAAAAAAACAGCAATCATGCAAAATTTTAGCCTAATTATTTTTTACCGCACCATTGCGTATTAAAGGATTCGTCGGCCACTACGAAATTGCGCCTAGTCTACGACGCGTCCTGCAAATCTACCTCGGAAGTTTCTCTTAATGATGCATTAGAAACTGGACCCTGTATACAGGATACCATATTTTCGATACTGTTACGGTTTCGAATGTATGCTATTGTAATCAGTGCTGATATAGCTAAAATGTATAGATGCATTTATGTTCACGAAAACGATCGCAAATTTCAACAAATAGTGTGACGTTTTTACAAAACTGATCATTTAGACGTATGCAAATTAAATACTGTTACGTATGGTACCGCCCCAGCGTAATTTTTGGCCACCAGGTGCCTAAAACAACTCTCCATTGATAATCAGGATAAATATCCGCATGCTGCAAATTCTATCTTACAAGATTTTTATAGTAGCAACTAAAATCATTTGGCTCTTCCTCTATGCTTTTGAATACCCCATCCCTTCAACCCTGCTGTCAGTCGACCGAGAATCGGCAGCAGCAGCAGCAGCATTTCGATGACGTTTGCATCTATTATCAGAATGCTAGAGGACTTCGCTCGAAAACAGAAATATTTTTTAACGCCGTTTTAACGTGTGAATATGATGTTATCGCTATAACTGAGACTTGGCTAAATGATGGGTTTTTAATTCTGAACTCTTTCCGAATGAATACACAGTATATCGTTGCGACAGAAACTATGCTAAAATGAGTGAGAACAGAGGGGGTGGTGTTGCCTTGGCAGTTAAGCTAACTTTTCCTGTTGTTAATCTAAAATTGGTTTTGCCCAACAACCTGCGTAATATTGTTGACATTATAGGCGTAAGAATCTTACTTAATCACTCTAATCTCTGTATTTTACTAATTTACATTCCACCGGGACTTAATTCCGAGATTTTTGAAGGCATCTCTGATTACATCTCTTCACTAACGTATCTGTACGATTCAAAACTAATCTTCTTGGGAGACTTTAACATCCCGGAGTATATCTTATATTCAAAAGGTGCAATCCCCTCCTACAGACTGAATAATTTGATTCATTTATAACACTTTTTCGACTGGAAACAAGTAAATTATATAGAAAATAACCAGGAAAGGCTCTTGGATCTTGTAATCACGTCTAGATCTGATCTCTGTATGGTACAAGGATGTCACGATTCTTTAGTTAGAGAAGAAGGTATTCATCCGTCCTTATTGATTAAGTTTAAAAACAAATTAGACAAAAAACTAAATAGCAGTAAAATTGAAAACATCTTTTATAACTTTAAGAGAGCTGACCTTAGAATTTTATATGACAGTTTTCTTAACATTAATTGGAATATTTTAGATTCTGTTGGTGACATTAATGCTGCCGTAGAATTATTATATAATGAGATCTATTACTATCTTGATAAATATGTCCCCAAAACTGCTAAACGCAGAAGATCCTATCCGCCCTGGCTTTCCTCAGAAATTATAAAAGCAATAAGACAAAAACGTAACTCATGGAAAAAATATAAGCGTTATAATAACCTAACCGATTTAACTGTATTTAGGGAACTACGGTCCAAAATCAAAAAATATATTAAGCTATCCCAAAAGCAATACTGCCATAATTTTGAAAATAATTTAATGAATCAACCCAATAACTTTTGGAGGCTGATTCAGAGTTCACAAAATAATAACCTATTACCTCTAAACATGACTGATCCACAAGGTACACTGTTGTCGGATTCTGAAACCATAGTAAATGCATTCGCGGATTTCTTTAAAAGTTCATACACTACTTCCGCAGCTACCCAATTTAACACTAGTAAAGATCAGGGCGCATATGTGGATACTATAACAATAACTAGATTTACGGAGGCCGAGGTGTCACAGGCTCTTAAGACCATTAAGCCAAAAGCAACCGTTGGACCCGACAAAATTCCTGCTTTTCTCATATACGACTGTGCCTACGCTTTTGTTCAACCACTGACTGTTGTTTTTAATTTAACATTAAAACAGGAATGCTTTCCTAAACTTTGGAAAACATTTAAATTTATCCATGTGCATAAAAATAATGATAAAAACCTTATTGAGAACTATCGTCCTATAACAATAATTAACAACTTTTCTAAATGTTTCGAGCGAGTCCTACATTCTATTTTGTATCCCTCAATGAAAAATCTGATTGATACCAGACAACATGGCTTTATGAAAGGCAGATCTACTACGACAAATCTGCTTTCCCTGACAGAATTTATATCTGAATCAATAAACGCTAAGTCACAAGTTGACGTCATTTACACTGACTTTTCTAAAGCCTTTGATCGACTTGATCATGGCATTCTCGTTAACAATCTCGATCAATTTTACGGCTTTTCCTCATGCCTAATTAATCTTTTTAGGTCCTACCTAACTAACCGCCCTCAACACATAGAGTGCTATGGTCGCAGTTCGGCAAAGATCGTTGCCACTTCAATTTTGGGCCCGCTTTTCTTCAATTCATTCATAAATAAAATTTCTGATCAACTTACTGTAAATGGTCTGTTATACGCAGACGACATAAAACTATATTATCAAATTGACAACATTGAGGATTGTATTCTACTTCAAAATAACTAATATAAATAAAACATACTAAATACTTGGTGCAAAAACAATAACTTACCCCTAAACGCAGTCAAGTGTAATGTTATTTCCTTTAGCTTAAACAAAAATCTAATTGAGTACGATTACACCATTGACAATGTTAACGTACCTAGACCAACGGTTTTCAAAGATCTAGGTGTAACTTTTGATAGTTCTCTTTCTTTTAACTCGCATATAACAGATATTATTAAACGTAGCTACACAATGTTGGGTTTTGTAATACGTAACTCCCAAAATTTTAATAATGTTCTTAGTTTAAAAATTTTATATTTCTCTTATATAAGACCTATACTTGAATATGCTTCTCAAGTATGGTCCCCTCACTACCATCATCACACCAATGAAATAGAAAATATACAAAGAAAATTTTTAAAATTTCTTTGGTATAGATGCGACGGAGTGTACCCAGAAACTGGTTTTCCACACACGCAACTGCTGGAAAGATTCTCCGTTCTTACCTTGGAGAAAAGACGGAAATCTGCTGATTTGCAATTTTTATATAGGCTGGTGAACAGCTTAACTGACTTGCCTGGATTGTTAGGGCAGCTTAGTTTTCACCTGCCTCGCATGTCAGCTCGAAACACACAAACATTTTACCTATCAAAACCTAGGACTAACATCAATAAATTTTCCGTACTGCGCAGAGCGTGCAACACGTATAATTCTGTTCAGGATCAATGTGACATTTTTAACTGCAGTCTTGCAGCCATTAAAAAAGTACACTTTTCTTAAATGCAAATTTTCTTTTGTCTTTTTTTGTTGTAACTGTGATTTAATTTAATTAAGTTCTTCTTTTATATTTATTTCTTGAATTGTATAATTTAGATTTTTTTTATTCCACACTCAATAATTGGATGTAAATCGTGGAGTGGTGTAAATAAAATAAAATAAAATAAAATATGGACGACTGGTTAAGTGGTACAAATAGCATTGAGTCGGCTTTAGATTTGATCAAAAATGTCAACTACATTTTGGGTGCGGCCAGTTTCCACGTGCGCGAGTGGTTGTCTAATGATCAATGAGTTTTGAATTATATAAAACAGTCCAACGATCCAACTAAATCCGAATATATTATTAAAGATGAGCAAAGTAATAAGACTTTAGGTACAGTTTGGGTATCTACTAGTGACATTTTAAAGTATGTTGTAAATCCAAAAACTCAAAATATTTTTACGAAAAGAGTTCATTTATCTGTTATAAGCCAAATTTTTGACCCTCTAGGGCTATTATGTCCCGTCATTGTGAAGGCAAAAATCTTTATGCAGGGATTGTGGCAATTAAAAATCGATTGGGACGAGCCACTTCCCAAAGATTTGTTGGCTAAGTGGCTGCAATTTTATACAAATTTGCATTTAATTGAAAATTTAGAAATTTCAAGAAATATTTTAATATTAACTCGGTTTGAAATAAGTATCCACATATTTACTGACGCTTCACAAGCAGCCTTTGGTTGCTGCATTTATTTTAGGTCCGTAAACTCAGAAGGTCAAGTTCAAGTAAGTTTAGCTTCGTCTAAATCACGAGTCGCGCCATTAAAGGTTTTGTCACTGCCTCGTTTAGAATTATGTGGAGCCCTGTTAGGTGTTCAATTGGCACAAACAGTGCTTGAGACTACCAAAATTAAAATCAGAAACTATTACTATTGGTGTGACTCCACCATCGCTTTAGCATGGATCGCAACCGAACCAAATAAATTAAAAATCTTGGTGGCAAACCGCGTCTCAAAAATTCAATCATTTACAAATTCTGACCAATAGCGCCATGTGCCTACTACCTTGATTATGTATCGCGCGGTGTGGACCCTCAGGAAATTCAAACCTTGGACATGTGGTTCCAAGGGCCTGATTTTTTGCCTGAGACCAAAACAATAGAAAATGTTTTAATTGCGCACACTTCTATCAGACCTATTAAAAATGAAATAATTGAGAGATATTCATCCTTTAGAAAATTAATTCACGTTGTTGCTTATCTCCTCAGGTATAGAAATAATTTAGTTAAAATCTAAATCTGAAAAATTAATCTTAGGCACTCTTACTTTTACCGAATTAGACAATGCTACAAACGTCGTTATTAAAACGGTTCAAAAACAATATTTTTTAGTCGAGTTAAAAAGCTTAATTAAAAATAAATGTGTTTCTATAAAAAGCAAATTAATTAGACTCGACCCTTTCTTAGACTGACATGGTGTTATCAGAGTTGGTGGCAGGTTAAAAAACGCAGATATACCCTTTGAAGCGAAACATCCGGCAATTTTGCCATCGGAAAGTTATTTAAAGACATTAATTGTTCGTAATTTTCATTTTAAACACCTACATGCTGGCCCGCAGACGTTGCTGTCGATTATCAGACAACATTACTGGCCTTTAAAGGGTATTCTAAGGAAGTGCGATATATGTGTTCGTGTATCTTCAAAATTAGCTAATCAAAAAATGATTTACCGACACCTAGGATACAAGCCTCTAGGCCGTTTTCAGTATGCGGGATTGATTATGCCGGGCCCTACAGTATAAAGAACAGTTATTTGCGTAACACAAAATCTGTTAAGGCTTGGGTGTGTATTTTTATTTGTTTTGCATCAAAGGCGGAATTGGTAACGGAGTTATCGACATATTCTTCTCTTAATGCTTTTAAAAGATTAATAGCTCGAAGAGGCCTACCGACGGATATTTATTCTGATAATGCTAAAAATTTTGTCGGTGTGGAGCGCATCATTAATGAAATAAAAGAAGTGAAATTTCAAAATTTTCTTATTGAAAATCGACTCGTTTGACATTTTATACCAACGAGGTCGCCACATGTAGGTGAATTATGGGAATCGGCAGTACGACTTATGAAATTTCACTTAAAACGGACTTGTCAGGGTGTGTTGTTAAATACGAAAGTTTTTACTCCCTGCCAGTACAAGTAGAGTCCATAGTAAATTTGCGACCTTTGGTAGGATCCTGAAGATTTGATGGTATTAACGCCAGGTCATTTATTGATTGGTAGTTCACTGTTGGATCTACCCGAAACCCCTATTACCAACCCTAGACAAACAATACAGTGTAATTATAAGCATTTACACTTTTTATTTGAACAATTCTGGAATAAGTGGTCGCGAGGCTATTTGCACACGTTACTAGAAAGGTGCAAATGGCAACTTGCCTCCCATGTTATGGAAACTGGGTCGAATTGTAGCAGTGCATCCTGGTTCCGACGATAAGGTTCGTGTGGTAACTGTGAAAGCGTTCTGTTTTAAAGATAAGTGTGCTCCCGAGTGATCCGTGAGCGGACTTAAGACTTATGTAGCCCTCAAACTCGTTAGTTAATTTTAGTTATTTTCTAAAAAAAATATTGTTAAGGTTAAACGAATATGTTAATGATGACATCATAAGTTTATTGAGTTGTAGTAAGCATTTACGTTTAAACAATTGTTTTTGTTGTCAAGTTAACGTGTTTACTGATAATTAGTAAGCAATAAGTTAAGTATGATGTCCTTTAAAACAAGGAGATTTCAAGGCCGGCGGCATGTCGCGTCTCAAGTATGTAATTACAGTATCGGCAACGCCGCCTAGCCCTGTTGTTTCTGTACTTCGCCGCGAGAGCCGATATATCGCCCTCCTACCTTCGCGGGGTGCGCAGGTGTGCAAAAAAGCAGCCATTACTTAATCTAAAGCTTAAGAGAACACTTCGTAATAGCAATAATATCATCAAGCTAAGAACCTCCCTTTGTTAGTTATAAAAGTGCTCTCTATTTTAGCAATGTTTATTTTCTGATAAATTCAACCTGAGTTGTTATGTGCTAAGCTAAGAACCTCCCTTTGTTAGTTATAAAAGGGCTCTCTATTTCAGCAATGTTTATTTTCGGTTAAATTCAACCTAAGTTGTTATGTGTATCTTAATCAAATAAATGCCAAGTTCAACCATATAAACCAGTGTACCTTATTGATATTGTGGCAGTGATCCGTTCATCGCTTTCAAAAACAAAAAATTCAGACGAGAACATCGCAAGCCCGACAATACTATCTCATGTTAACTTTTTACATTAGCATAAATTTTTATTTGTTTTCTTTATAAAATAATAAGTTTCTATTTTAACAAATGGATTTTTTGTTGATCGGGTCTACTGTTTATATTGGAAAAACTGTCTTGGCACTGCCGATTGACGCCATCACATGCAGGTCGACGGTCGAGCTTGCAGCCCATGCCGAGCTCATACTTTACAACGAGTTTTGCGCCATTGTAGCATTAGGAAGGGGTATTTTAAAAACATTTGAATGACCAGCAGTTTTGTTAAATATTAAATATGCGTACCAAACTATTCGTACGATAACATCTTGGGGATAAAGCAATTGTTGAATGTGACGGACGTTGTAGCGTGCAATATGTAAACATTTACCGAAATACAAGGGGAACAGTCAGCGTTCGTCATCTTGCCTACGAAGACCGAAGTTTATTGCCAAAAGCTAACACACGTGATTCCATTCCAAAATGGATACTGAATTATTAATAAGTGAAGTAGAAAAGCGACCATCACTGTGGGATCTATCTTCTGCCGATTATAAAGATAGGAAACTTAAAAAACAAGCAATGGCTCAAAGTTGCAACTTTGTTAATAGAGGATGTTCAATCGAAAACCGAAACAGAAAAACAAAGTATTGGTAAGTAGTTAGAATGATATTAGTATATAATCCTTTGGTTAAGCCTACAAAGTTTTAAAAATAATGAAATTTAATACGGATTATTTGTGGGTTTATTAACTAAATTTTGTCGTTTTGCCATGGTAATTCTCCTATATTACTAACAAAATATTTAGTAATAGAATCTCTGTGCACATTAATAGATCTTTTAATATTAAAATTGTCGTGTAGGATGACAATATCTTCCATACCAATGCATCAGAATGTTTGTACTTCTTTCTGTACCTCTGAAAAAAATTCCGCTCTTTATCATCTGCCGACCCATCCACAGGCGCGTTTCGCCGTTTATAGCTACAGGGTTAAAACCACTAGTACTGTTCTCACATCTGCTTACCCTAAAGCCATATTGACGTGCCGTGATAAGGCGAAACGCGTCTGTGGATAGGTCGGCAGATGATAAAGAGCGGAATTTTTCAGAGGTACAGAAGTACAAACTTTCTGATGCATTTGTCTGATTTACCTGATAGGCAGGCTGATAGGCAGGTCAAGTAGTAGTCAATAATTACTATTGAATAGTACTTTCTATCTCCGATAAACTTAGTGAGTTTGGAGTAGATAGCGCCGGCTGCAACACACCACTGGTTGTGTCTACCATACCGTTTACTTCCAAAGTATCATCAAAGTTGTTTTCATCTCGTTTGCGCAAAAAGTTAATGCAAAACGCAACAGCACTTCACAATGCCAACGACAAAATATACACTCACTTCAATGGGTCGATGGAATATTCTGCATTTGTTACAAAGAATTCCAAATGAACATTCGACATATCTTCTCGCACGGAACAATCCATAGTTAAAAATTCTCTTCTCTTTTCCAGCGTATGGTAAAGGTATTTAAATTCCGTTTATTAAGCTTGGTGATGGAATCCCTAAGTTGTTCTCCTGCAATGCACGATGTAAAGAAGAGTTTTTAAAGATAGTGTGATCAGTCTTTTCCAAAGGATCTAAAATCTACATACGAGAAACAGTAATTGGAGTCTGTTACTGCCAGTAAGACGAGAGAAAAATAGTATTTATAATTGAAATATAAAGAAGCAGTTCGTCCCGGGTATATGGTTCTTAGGTGTTTGCCATCGATGGCCCCTAAGCAATGTAGGAAATTTGAATGTCGTTCGAAAACATCTGCTATTTCCTTCCATTTTGTTTCGTCTGGCATAGGTATGCGTTCCTCACGTAAGCCTTCCCAAATGCTTTTGCAAACTACTCTTACAATTTTGCTCAAAGTGGATCGCCCTATTCGATAGTGGTAGTGCAAATCATGCAAACTACTTGTGGATCCTAAATACATAAAACATAAGAAACGTTTCATTATTATTATTATTACTTTATTATAATTATTGTTACAAAACACTAATTTACTTAATTTTTTGTTTAGGTACAAGAGGTAATTACAAGGTGAAAAGCTGTTCGAGACAATTTTGTACGTTGTAAGAAGAAACAAAAGGAAAACATGAAATCTGGAAGCAAAAAAATAAATAAATAAATATATTTATGAAGATCAGTTACAGTTCTTAAATAAATGTCAAGAAGCAAAACCTACTTGCAGCAGCATTTCAGCAGAAAATAATGAAACACAAAATCCGAGAGCTAATTCGCAAGTCTTAAGAAGTTGAAGCGAAACCAAGTCCAGCCACGAGCGTCAAGCGAAGCCGTAAAGCCAAGCCCAGCGAAGTTGCGAAACGAAGCTAAGCCTAATTTCCAAGGACTGCGATTTAACAAGCGATTCGACGAAGCCACAACAGAAGCGAAGTCAAGGCAAGCGAGACGCGGCCTAACAGGGGCGGTCAAGCGGAAGCGACGCCAAACGTTCTGCAAACGTTTTGTCAAGATTTTGCGTAATACGCATAGTGTATCATTCAGGTTAGTTTTGTGTTCACCGTTTACTAATGTTTTAGTGTATTTTCAGTGAAACCTACGCGCGTCGAGCATAGGGAGAGTGCACTTTCGAGAAGAAGACGCGAGCCGCCACAAGCGGCTGGCATCCAAACAGCCAGGGATGAAGACGAACATAGTACAAAGATGTTTAGACTGGGATCAAGCCCTAGCAGCAGTTGCGGAATAACACACGGAATGATCATCCCGACCCAGAACAGGTTCGGAGAAGAAATGGAGACAACCGCGCCAAAGCCGCCCAAGCCCGCCGCAAGACCGCCGCCAATCATTATCACGTCGAAAATAGACTACAATGAATGCAGAAGACAGGTCAGGTAAATCATCAAGGAGGACTTTTCAATGAAGTACACACCGAACAACGTGAAAATATTCACAAGTAACGAAAGCGACCACGCACTCCTGACCGCCCATCTAGAGCTCAACGACGCCATAGAGTTCTACACTTTTAAACCGAGGGGTGAACGAATCAAGAAAGTCTTATTCAAAGGACCGCCAAGCATGAACGCGGAAGAAGTAACCAGAAAACTCAAGGACGAGCACAAGACCATAATCAGCTGCGTGCCCATGAAATCCAGACGCGGCGAAAGCCATTCCTATCTCGTCACGGCGAAGAAGGAAGCAAGCATTGGCTAAATCAAGCGGACAAAGACAGTCGACAACTCAATCATCAAGTGGGAGACCTACTTTAAGATGGTGAACTATTCCCAATGCTACCGATGCCAAGGATTCGGACACGGTTCAACGATGTGCCACCAGAAGCCCAAGTGCGTAAAATGCGCGGGAGATTACCGGGCAAGCGACTGCTTAAGGAAGCGAGGACAAAACGAAGACAATGTAGCGCTAAAATGCGCTAATTGCAACGAAGAACACGCGGCGAACTTCAGAGACTGCAAGGTACTCAAGGCGTACCAAGAAAAGACTACACCAAGACAACAACAACAGCGAGTGATCACAATACCAAGCCTGAGAAAAGAGGGTATTAATTACAGCCAGGCGATGAGAGGCTAATCTCAAGAACAAGCGTTTCCCGCCTTTCGCCCGGGTCAAACCGCCCCAGCCTTGGACGCCGTCGCCATCGAACAAACCACCCCCAGGAGACCGGAAGGACCAATGGCACCGAACGCCGGACAGGACGACATGAACACACTTCTCAGGGAGATTGAAGATTTCAATAAGCTCTTCAACATAAGAGAGCTTATCCAACAAATCCAGACATTGAAGGCACAACTATTAGCAGCCACCACCCCGTGGGAACGCATGCAAGTAATAATGTCTTATGGAGCGAAGTAAACCACCGAAGATACTGCACATCAACACCAACGGAATAAGGGGCAAAATCAGACAGCTCAGAGAACTCGTCGCCAGGACAACGCCAGATATACTGAGTGTCAATGAAACAAAAGTAAGGGATCACCCACCAGGCATCATATGATACGAGATGATATACAACTAACCCAAACCAGGAAACGTACGGAGGAGTGGCACTATACGTGAAGAGAA